>JXCR01132686.1:34139-56366 GCA_002079205.1 Phalaenopsis hybrid cultivar
TTGCACACCTTCTTCATTTTTTCTCAGAATTTGATGCTTTTTCACTCCTTTCACCATTTTTCATCCATTTAATTGTATGTGAAAGAAAAATACATAAATACCTTTCATTAAAGCGTAATATCTTAAAAATAGTGTCGGCACTATTTTAGTTGTAGAATTTGCCCATTAGAAGCTGTCGGTCATCGAAATCGGAATCCCGTCATCCGCTTTAGAAAGACGTTATATATATATATATATATATGTAGTTTAGAAAAATATGAAATCAAACTGACCCGATATTTTTTATAGTTTAAATGAAAGAGCGCTATACCTCAAATCCTATATCTATCCCGAAGGATAAATACAAGACTTGAGGATGATGCTCGATTAAATAAACTAGAGAATATATGACATACATTTGGTCTATGAAACCATTTTATTTGCCGACAATTTCCCCTATTTAATATGAAGAATTAAACAGGGTTTATATTAAGCTGGGTTCAGACATGCTTCCTATCAGGGCAAGTCATTATAGTTAATTACATCTTAGATAACCAAAGTCACCCAAGAAAACTCTTAATAAAAATCAAGAAATATTTTCTTTAAAGAGGTCAAAGATAGGACTTTTCAATGAAATTGGACAAAGAGGTGTAAAATGAGAATGAACCAAAGTAGAATCCAAAGGAGGAAGAACTAGAGAATGTCATAGATCAGGAGGAGAACCTCAGTGACCTTCCAGTCTATCCTAATGTTTGACATCAGTTTTAAGGAGATATATTTAAGCATTTCATCCAGCCAATTTTATTAGTTAAGACTTACATTTGTGTGAAACGATGACACAAATACCCTGAAAGATGTGAGGGTTTAGGTCGTGAAGAACAACAACCTCATAATCCTAAAATGAGTTAGGGCTTAGATTGTACAACAGAGTTGTACAAAAGCCTAACGATGAGGTGACGATTTATGTTGCATAAGAAGACAATCCCGAAATCCTATGGCTTTGTTGTTCAATTCTAAGGAAGGAATGGTTTAGCTGGGGAAGATATGTTTTGCTATTTAAGATGGTCGTGTTGCCCACCATGCTAGCTCCAAGCTCCTTGTCGTGATGAGTTCAATTTTTCTAAGGTGTCAGGTCATGATGTCAAATCAAATGGCCATATAGTTATGGTCATTAAAATATTATGGGGCATATTAAAATTGATTAGAGTGACACCGGTTAGGATCCAACAGTTCCCTCGTTTCGATACCACTTTTTTCTATTGGATTCACTTAGTCTAAATGAATTTAATAAACTCAACTTAATGAGTTCCATATTTTCATTTAGACCGTTGGAAGCCTCGTTAGCAACCGTAGGTTACCTCCTCCGAGGGATTCCCGATCATCCGATATAGACGTCTCAATTTAGTTGCAATTGTGGTTTTGTGATGTTTGTGATTAAATTTTGAGTTCTCATAAATTTTGAATGTTGTGGCGGTGAATTTTATCTTGGTTGATTTTAGTTTTGATTTTTGGTTATCCTCAAATGGTTTGAAATGATTTTTGAACAAATTTGGATATTTTGGGTGAATTTGAGGATTTTGACCAAATTTACGGTTTCAAGGGCATTTAGGTAATTGGGTGGATTTGGGGACAAAAGGCCAAGTTGGACACTTTGGTAGAATTGGGGTACCAACCACCTTATATGAGCTATGTCCAATGAAATCCCCATTTGGGTCCTCCATGTACTGGTCTTAGCTAAACCCTAGCCTAGGGCTAGTGGGTACCATCTACATGAGTTTTCGAAAAGATCAAGGGATGAAAGTCAACAATTATGGGTTTAGGGTTGTGGGTGATTGTGAGGGAGAGTGAGTGTAAGCGAGTGAACTAGTTCCAGACCAACATCCAGTGTCAACCCTAAGGTCAAGCAGTCCTATGGGAACACTCCTGAGCTCCCCCATAATGACCCCACCTACTAAGTACTAGAGGTTAGGGCCAATATGTATAGCTTCAAGTTGAGCAGAAGGGAGGGTAGAATTTCTAATGGTGAGGGTTCCTTTTCTAGTTTTATAGGAATAGTAACCAGGAAAGTCCTATGACTAGACCCAAGGCTAATAAAGAGGAAAAAACTAAACCTCAACCAAAAGTGAGGTTAATAAGAGTATAAGAAAATATATATAATGGGAAGCTTGAGGAGAAGAGTTATCAAAAACTAGTTTAACTAAGCATATTTAAATTATCAACTCCTGTATATTCTTAAGTTTATTGATGTTTAAGAAGTATTAGTATAAAATTTTAAGGGAGTGTTTAAATTTTAATTATTTTCCATCTAGGGTATTTTATTTCACATTTACTAATTTTTTTAATTAAAAATAAATTTAATTTTTTTTTGGCCCGAATGAAAGATTTCTTATACATTTAAATTGGACTTATTTGTTAATGAGTTATATTTTCATCGTAAGGAATCTCTTAGTGTTACTTGGGACAACTAACCTTTATGTTTATGGGATTTTGATGTGTAGAAAAGTAAGATAATATTTCCTTATGATGTACACATTTTTAAGGATTACATTCCACTTTAAAATATTTATTTATTTTTTTTATTGCAGGTGCAACATGTAATGCAAGTGAGGAAATGTGGAGGGTACTTGGAACAAAAGATCATATTAAGGACTAGCCCTTAGGCACCAGACTCTAGGGAGCTTAGAAGCCAGTCACTTACTTGGAAAACCCGATAGGTTGGCCCCTAAGTGTCAACAACTGTGCACCTAGGCGCCGCAATACTGGCCCTTAACCGTCGGAAAAATGAGCACCTAGGCGCCCATACCATCTGCAACATACAAGGAGTTTGGCGCTTAGGAACCAGCCTCTAAGTGTTAGCAATTTCTTGGAGTTGTTTTGACAGTTTAGGAAGCTCGTTGTAGGGAGTTTCTTAGGACGACGTAGATTGATTTTCATTCGGACTGATAGAGTCTATAAATAGCAATGTGTTAAGGACTTACGAGGTTGTTGAACATTAGGGAGGATTGATGTAGGTAGGACTTATGATTGATGAGGGTTGGACATTTCGGAGTTTAATTTGCAGTAAAGTTTCTTCTTCTTCTTCTGATACAATGGATAGGAAGCGTCTTTAGCAGCAACAACCTAGTAGTCAGGAGGAGCATTAATTGGGCATCTTTAGGTTATTGTATAGGAGAAGAATAAAGCTTTTATTGTGTCTTGTTGTTGTGTTTCTATTTTAAACATTGGATAGGAGATTTCTCTTGTTTCAATTAATGTGTGTCGTGTTTTTTCTATTATTTATTGAGTGGATTCCTTTTCCTTACCTTCTGATGATTAAGTNAATATTATAGAGAATTACTAAATATATATTTTAATTTCCACTAAAGAGTTTCTCAATATCGTTTTAATGAGTTGTACATATATTTATGGATTGTTCCTTCTCATACAATATCTTATCTTGTGCATACCATGGAATATATAAGAACTTCAAAGGTTGAAAAATATAGAACTTTTTTCATCTCTTTTTCCACATCAATTTTTGATAATATGTATTTGGATAATTTGAAGTCCTTTGGAGTAGTGTACTTATAACTTTTGTCTTTGTAGAATCACCTTGCATAATATGCCTTCAAGTAGTTTGGATTATGAATGCCATAATATTAACGTGGCTTCTTTTCTTAATTTATTCTTATACAGAAAAAATTCTTTTTTTTTTCCTCCACGTAGAATTTATTTAACAATTGTCCCTTCTTAGTCTTGGTCTCTTTAAAATTATTAAATATAATTAAAATATATATAAACAACATATCAAATAGAATACTATAAAGATTTATTGTTCATTAGATTTAGCATTAATGGTTGATAATGCAAGTGTTAAACTTGATCTTATGTTTCTTGATACAAAATTTTTTATAAATGAAAAGTCCCTTATTTTGAGCCATAATAAAAACTTTTCTAGCTTAAAGAAAAGGATTTCTATTCTAAGATCAAAAACTCATTCTAGGTTCAGTATAGAAAAAAATTTTGTCGTCATAGTGAAAAATAATCATTGTATCCATCCATCTATTCAATTTGCAAATTTCTAACATTACCGTCCTCAAAATTAGGTGAACTTTCATTAATTACGTTGTAAAACAACATATCTAATAAAAATTTTATAACATTTTTTTTCTGCTTGAATCACCTTTATAGAATGGCTTTATTCATACATATTTGTTCTCGTTTGGATTTTTTATACTTTAAAACTCTATTTATTTTGTAGAAATTTATTGTCTTTGGGCAACTTGGTCCATGTAAAACTGTTATTCATGATAAAAACTTGATAAATTTGTAGAAGTTTTTTTTTAATCAACTAAGTTTATCACAGACATTAAAAGATTTCTATCCAGTGGATCAAATACACCATTTAAAGAATACTATATAACTCCGAGGGAAGGAAATATCATCCCAAAATTTATCTAATCATTTGGATATTGAATTACCTAATAATTTGTGGATCTATGTGAACCAAAGGTTTTCCCTACCTTGCAGATGTAAGATATGGTTTATTATCTTATGGGGTCAAGTATTCCTATAAGGGCAAGCACTCATAGTCAATTACATCATCAAAATAAAGAACCCTGATAAACTCTTGATTAAAGTATTGAATTATATTAATCTAGAATTCAAGATTAGAAATTTCAAAATAACAATTTTTAAGGGTGATGAATTGACTCATCTTCTGGTTCTTACAAGAATTGCTTTCAAATGTTTAGACAAACATGTTTGCATGAATTTTTGATGTCACATGTGCAGAATGGACGGTCAAACACTATTGAACATTGCTAGATGTGAACATTGATTCTCGTGGCCTAACACTTCCTGATAGAAACTCCTTGAGTGTTCCTTGAGCATATAATCGATATTGGTACATTCAACCCTACTCGTGAAAATTCATCGTATAGTGATGTTAATATTTACACATAACACATATGACATTCCTTCCAATGTTTAGAGACCATGCTCCGTCGATTCAGAGCCTTTCGTGGTCAAGGGCAGTCATCAAACTCGTCCATGGGCATTTATGCAAATACCGAGTTCAAGCTGATCTCTCCGAGCAGGGCTCCAGGATGCTCGTTGACACTAAAATCCTTAAATCATGATTAGTTTTGAATTATGAGGTCATTTTTTAATGCTACATGACTTAACATGCTTTGGACCGATAAGCAGACATTTGGGTGCAAAATTGTATTTTAGACATTATGGATAGCCTAAGGTGGTGCTTTTTGCCGGTTATGGCTTACCCTCAGTGTTCAACTAGATGTGAGATAGCTTACTTTTGTCCTTACATATCCTTCGATGGTTCTAGGGTTCATAGAGATTTTGCATGCAGTGTCTCAGTGAAGAAATGAAGAAAAAACAAAAATTTATTTTTTCTTAAGTGGTGGTGCATATGTTCCACCCCATGGGCGCATATGCAACCAAGAAGTAGTGACATAATGTTATGTGAGTTCCTTTGTGCCTAATAATGGGCCTAGACCACGCTAGCAAATGTGTCCAGAGTTAGCACTTATGTGCCAAGATTAGCTTGGGATCGCTCCAAAAAGAGACCAGGGCACTTATGTGCTCCTCAATTGACTCTTAAGTGCCCACTTAAGCTGCACAAAACATAAAGATGGGCACATATGCATTGATTCACTGCATCATGCTTTTTCAACTCAGGTTTAAGGGACTATTAATGGAAATTTTTTTGTGGTGACAAAGCAAAAATTATGCATTGGACCAAAAAGATTTAGGAAAAGACTAGTCATTTCCCAGATTTCTCTTTTTCAAATGAGAATGGCCAAGGGGAGTGAGATAGAATTGTGAGTGGAGAGGTCTTGAGGTATTCTTCCATTCTTTTTCCATTATTTTCTTGATTATTCTTCTACAAAGAACCTTCTTCATTTAAAAAAAAAAACAGAGGTAGAGGGTTAGAGTAGAGGAGAGGAGGAATAGTTCTGGAGGGGAGCTCATTCAAAAGAGATAATTTCTTATACTTCCTACAATTTCTTCATTGCTTCCACATAGAAATCCTTTCTGCATCTTCTTTCATTCCTTCATCATTTTTAAAGGAAACAAGAGGGAAGATCTTCAAAGAGTCTCATTGGAAAAAAATGTTCATCTTCTTTGGTAAAGGAGAGCTTCATCCTTGTTTGAGAAGAAAAAGCATCAAATCTATCCTTTAGAAGCAAGGAACATAATCCAAAAAACGTAAGGAGCAAGTAGCAAGTAATGAGAACGCGACCTCAAACATCACAAAGGTGATAAATCACTAAAAAATCATTTCATTTTCATTCATAGAACCCCCTATGTTAGGATATCAAAGATTTAAGGTCCTAGGCTTTGTGCTAGAGAAAAGACCCTCGGGTTAGGATTATTGCGTTTAAAATTTTTATGAATGCTGAGTGTTCCCTTTAAGCCTGATAAACTTAAAATATGTAGCATTTATGTACACATTTTTCCACATATTTTTGAGATATTGCACTTTAATGGAAAGTATTTGTGTGTTTTTCTTTCAGGTACAATCAAATGGATGAAAAATGGTGAAAGGAGTGAAAAAAGATCAAATTTAGAGCAAAAATGAAGAATGTTTGCAAATGAACTATTGCGCCTAAGCCCCCAAAACTGGTGCTTAAGTGCCAGTAAAACCAAGAAGGCTACACCTAAGAGACATATACCTCGTGCTTAAAAATCTAGAGGTAGTTACTTGATGATTCAATGAATTTTGATGAGTCTTTGAAAAAGTGTTTGAAGAAAATATTGGTGAAAATGTGGAATAAGGTTAATTGAAAGAAAAATAAATCCAATTGACTTTTTAAAGGAGGCAACTTATCGAAGATTCATTGAATGTGGACACATTTTGAAAACACACAAGGAAACCTTTTTGAAAATTATAAAAGAAGGCTTGGATTGGATTGAAGAACNCTTCTTTTCTATGTTGTGAGAGCTTTTTCTTATCATAATTAAATTCCTCTCTTTTTGAAGGAGCTTAAAGAGCATAGGTTCTTTCTCCCTTCTTTAAGCACCCAAAAAAAATTCCTTACTTTAATGTCTTGATTGCTAGCCCCTCCCCACTGTCTTCGTCTTTCTTATATTTACTTGAGGTTTTGGGAGGTCAAAGCCGATCTTTTAAGGCTCTAGTTACAGTAGTAGCAAGAAATGAGTTTGGAAACATATAACTTATTACATTATTCCGTAAGTTATTATGGGTTCTTTAAAAAAAAAAGCTCATAATCTATCTGAAAAAATAATATATGATATCTCTAAGATAATATAAATATATTAAATTTAATATCTTCAAAAAAAATTTTTATTCCATAAGAATTTATGTTAATCAATGATTTAAATTTATATATGTGATTCAAATATATCCTGTAAAAATTTTCGAGTATAAATTTTAGCTCCATATTTTTAATAACTACGCATTTGATAAAACATTTAGCTTACATGCTTAATGACCGTATATGAATGCGTCTATGCGTAGCGCAATCATACCATAATATGTGGAGGATGGATGAAGTTATAAAAAGCCTATAATTTCCTTAAGGAATCATTACTATAAGAATGTCAATATAAATTTTCCCCTTTTCTTCAGATGAACTATGTAGTAACTCCTCTGAGTATACTTTGTATGCAATAGTCCTTGTTATATATATCTAGCTATATATCAATATATATAGATATATATCAAAAGCAAAAAACATCATTATTTATAAAATGACTAAAATTTGGGATACTATAAATGAATTTTATCTTCATATGACCTGTCTAATTATTTTGGGAAGCTTTTAATTCACATAATTATCATATTGAGTTCACTGGTAGATTTATNTAACCCTTTGGGAGTCTCATGTAGATGGTCCCCTAAACCCACTACCCCTGGGATAAAGTTTAGCTTAGACTAGTACATGAAGGACCCAAAATATAGGATTTTATTGGCCCATGGCTCAAATAGGGTGGTTGGCACCTCACCTTTACCAAAACACCCCCAAATCCCAAATTTGACCAATATTCCCAAAATTACCCAAATCACTCAAATTTATTAAAAAATTATCTCAAAATCATTTGAAACTACCCAAATTGCCCAAAACTCCACAAATCTAGCCAATTTTCCAAAATACCCCCAAATCGGCCAAAATTACAAAAATACCCTTGATGGCCCAAACTTTTCAAAACCCCTCAAAATCATTTCAAATGTCTCCAAAAAAAATTTGAACTCTTCAATTAAACCCAATTTGATCAATTTGAACAACTTTGATAAAAACCCCCAAATTGCCCCTAAAGGCTCACTTTCTCCAAATTCACCCTAAATGTCCATCAATTTCATCCCAATTTTCCCCAATTCTCAATTTTAAACTCAAATTCATCATGCCTTTGCTTATTTCAAACCAAAATTAAGCTTAATTGGGCCATACTTTGAGCACAATTTTGATTCAAACCAAAACCCCCAATTTTGACCATACGATCCAATCTCACCCAAATGAACCCCATAGCCCACTCCATTGCCTCAATTTTGATCCCAAACTCTTAGAACATTCCTAATAATCAAATTGAAGCCTAATTTTTCCTTGATCAAGCTTCCATTTCACTCAATTTTAACTCAAATCTAAAATCCCCAAATTTGCCCCAATTTAGCCATGTGCCCAAATCCCACCAAATTGAATGTCCTAACCCCAAACTTGGCGCCAAATTAATGTTGAAAACTTTTCATGGCATACCCAAGACCATTTTAAGCTCTCAATTTGGACTCATTCCAACTCTAGCCTAACCTAAACCCAAGTCTAACCCAACGTCCCCACATTGACTAAATGCCCAAATTCCTTCCAATTGACCCACCAAATCAATTCAAAACCACTCCAATTCTTCTCTAACATTATCATGAGAAAAAAACCACACAAAATTGATCAATTAATTGGGATCAATGTCAAGGCTAGCACAACCCAAACCCAAATGGAAGACAATTTGACCCAAATTGAACCCCTTCACCCAAATTGACTTATCCAGACCAAAAGTGACAAATTAATGTCACCACAACAACAATTTGGACTCTATTGACCAGGCTAAACCCATCTAAACCAGCTAGGGGAGCTATGGACCAATGGTTCCTTGATTTAAGGGATCTTANTCCATTCATAAAATAAAAGTATTTATGCCTAGCTAGTCTATCCGGCATTTTAACTAAAAAGGGTAGTGGAAAATGATCTTTCCTAGTGGAAATATTTAATTTTCTATAATCAATGCATATTTTCCACTCTATAACTTGTCTAGTAAGTATTAACTCATTATACTTATTCACAGTTACAGTTACTCCTCCTTTCTTAGGAACATAGTGAGTTGGACTAACCCATTCACTATCTGCAATATGGTAGATAATTCCAGCGTCCAACCACTTTAAAATTTCTTTCTTAACAACCTCCTTAATAACAAGATTTAATCTCTCTTGCGGATCAGCCCTAGGTTTACAGTTTTCTTCCAGATTAATTCTATGCATACAAATTGAAGGACTGATTGCTTTAATATCAGCAATTGTCTATTCGAAGGCTTTCTTAAAATTTTTGAAAATTTTAATCAGCTTTTCTTCTTCTTCCTTTGTTAACTTCGAGGAAATTATAACAGGCAAAGTAGAGGAATCTCTTAAAAAGGCATATTTTAAATGTTCAAGAAGTAATTTCAACTCAGGTTATGGAGGTTTTTCAATAGATTGACAAAATGATATATATTTGTCTATCGTGTCCAAAATTTCAAAACTTTCTTGAACATAACTTCAATCTTCCTTAAAAAGGTTTACACATTGATCTAAGTCTTCCTCTTTCTCATGTTCCAAATCTTTTTCTTTAGATTTTTATTCATAATTAGTCTTGAAATGGCATTTGCTCGGATATCTTATAACATCCATTCTATAGCATTTATCATCTTTACCTTTTGCAGGGTATTTCATTGATTTTGAAATGTTAAAAGTAACAGGTTGATCATTGACGCGCATTATTAATACTCCTTTCTACACAACCATCATTGCTCTTCCTGTGGCTTGGAAAGATCTCCCCAAAATAATAGCTATCTCTTTATCTTCATCCATATCTACCACAATGAAATCAACAAGAAAGATAAACTGATTCACTTTCTCTAGAACAACTTCCATAACTCCTTTAGGATAGGTTATTGAACGATCTGCTAACTGCAGAGTTACAGTAATAGAGGTTATTTCTCTTAATCTCAATCTTTTAAATATTGATAATGGCATAAGGTTAAAGCTTGCAACTAAATCACATAAAGCTTTCCCATAAAATTTGTCTCCTATTGCACATGAAATTATAAAACTACCAGGATTTTTAAGCTTTTCAGGAAGTTTCTTCTGAATTATAGCACTGCAATCCTCACTAAGTGTAATAGTCTCATTATCTTCAAGCTTCCTTTTTTTTGTTGAGAATATCCTTCATAAACTTTAATTTCTTGGCATTTGTTCTAAGGCTTCAGCAAATAGAATATTGATTGTAAGCTTCTTAAATACTTCTAGAAATTTTGAAAATTGTTTATCCAACTTCTATTGTCGAAGTCTCTGAGGAAATGGAGGTGGTGGTTTTTCTAAATCAATTTTTGGCAGAGAAATAGGTCTTTCAGAATCTTTTGGAGTGTCCTCTTTTGATTCTTCAATTTCTTCTCTCTTTTCTTCAATCTCTTTTTGAACCCTACCTTCCAACTCTCTTCCTCTTCTATGTTGTACTGCTTTAACTTTCTCTTTATTCTGGTCTTTTGGATTTGATTTAGTATTACTAGGAAGTGTTCCTTGGGATCTATTACTTAATGAACTTGTGATTTGTCCAAGTTTATTCTCAATATTTTTAATTGTAGCTCCTTGACTTTGTAACTGATTACCCATTTGTAACATTACTTCTTCTACAGACAACTTCTTATCCTTAAATTTTGTATTATTGTTGATTCCTGGAGGATAAGTAGATCTATAATTATTATTACCTTGGTTGTTCCAGTTTCTTAATGTGTTTACTTGATTATTCCCCATTATTAATTATTACCACCCGAATTAACATTCCAATTAAATTTGGGATGGTTCTTCCAACCTGGGTTATAATAATTGGAATATGGTTTATTCTGCTTATTATTTATGGCATTTAAAGTCTCTAATGATGTTCGAGAATGTACCATTTGGCTTAAAGAATTCTCTTCAATCATGGAAATTGGTTGAGAAAAATTCATTCCAAATTGGTCTAAGTTGCTTGAAATTATAGCAACATGATTTGCTAACATAGTAAATGCATTAGTCTCATGAATATTGGCTACTTTCTTTGGATTCACTCTATTAGAAGGCCATTAAAAATTATTGGTAGTCATCTCTTCAATTAAATCATAAGCATCATGAAATGATTTTGACATCAATGAAACATCAACAGCGACATCAATAATAGATCTAAGAGAACCAATTAATCCATTATAAAAGGTTTGAATTATTAACCAATCGTATAGCATGGTGTGGACACTTTCTTAAGAGTTCTTTTAATCTTTCCCATGCTTCATAAATAGAATAGCATGGTGTGGACACTTTCTTAAGAGTTCTTTAAATTGTTCACATGCTTCATAAATAGATTTCCCTTCAAATTGATTAAAAGATGTAATATCATTTCTAAGCTTTGTAATTTTTTATGGTGGAAAATATTTATCAAGGAATTTTTGTGCTAAATCACCCCAAGTTTTGATAGATCCAGGTGCTAACAAATTCAACCACATCTTAGCTTTATCCCTTAATGAGAAAGGAAATAACCTAAGTCTTATGGCATCATCTGAAACACGAGTATATTTAAAAGTAGCACACAATTCTAGAAAATTAGTAAGATTTAAATTTGGATCTTCAGTTGGTGATCCTCCAAACTGATTATTTGATAATATTTGGATAATAGCAGGTTTAAGCTCAAATGAATTAGCCACTACAGTAGGTTTTTGAATACTACAATAAAGTTCATCTACAGTAGGATTGGCATAATCTCTTAAAGGTCTAAACTCTCTATGAATTTCAGCTTCATCTACCGTAGGGTTGGCATATTCTCTTAAAAGTCTAAACTCTTGATGAATTTCAGGATTTTGATTATTTTGGTTTTCCATTTCTGTAATTTTTTTGGATTTTTCAAGATTTTTAATTTTGTTTTTTCTAATTCAGAATCGTAGGGCATTAGTCTTTCAGAACGTGAACTGCACATACACTAACATAAAATAAAATGAAATAAAATAAAACATACAAAATAAGATACAATATTTAAAGTTTAAATAAGACATTCTAAAAATAGAAATTTACTTAGTTTCGATCCCCGACAACGGTGTCAAAATCTTGATCCCGACTTAATGCTTATTCACAGTATAGTAATAGTTCTGATGGTATTTTTCACTAGTATTTCTTTATTTTGCAACAAAATAAAAAATTTGATCTTGAAGAAAAATAAGAATTTAACCTTTTAATTTATATATATTTATATTTTGATACTACGCAAGTATATGTATCGTTATCAAGTAATATATGAGATTTTGATTTAGACCTGAATATCGAACCCACATGGAAGATTAGGCGATAAGAATTTTTTAGAAAGTTTTTCTATTTTTAAAAAGATAATTACTTAAACTAAAATGATTTTTGTAGGAATTTAAAATTTAAATATTTTTGTTATTTTTCACATTTTAATGAAACAGCAACAACTTAAAAAAGATAACTAAAGTATTGGTAGAAGAAAAGTACTTAATATAAAAATATCTTTATTCTTATCATGAATCAGAAATAAGTGTAGGAATTCTGTTGTGGAAGTATGCAAGTTTTGTTGTGCCAAATAGGAGCAATAATATTCTTCACCCTTACTAGAGATGCTATTAAAAACATTGGCTAATTTAAAGTTTGAATAGTTCTGAAGACCAGCTAGGCAGGGAAGATACTAGCTCTCACTTTAGAGTTCCCTCGATTCCCTCAACCTGGGGGCTAACATTTCGTATCAAAACCTAAAATAATAAACCAAGTTGGGGGCTTTAACCCTCCCTTGATTCCCTCCACCTGGGGGCTAACATCTTGTATCAAAACCTAAAACAATAAACCAATCCTTGATTCTCTCCTCCCTGAAACTAACATTCTCATTTCAGAACCTAAAATAATAAACCAAGTTGGGGGCTTTAACTTGTCACTTTAAATTCCTCTAACACTACACCCATATATGAATATTTCTCTATTTATTTGCATTATATCATATGAATTACATTCTCATTGATACAACCTGAGGTGATTCTTTCCAATTATTGACTGAGACAATACCAACTCAATTCTTACATGTTCTCACAACACATTTTAACATTTGGATTGGCCCAATCAAGATGTAAATGAAGTGCATGGATTTAAATCATCTCAACTTCTTCCAACATTAAAGATCAATACTCTCCACAACTTCNAATTTAAAGCTCATCTTAGAAAGTGTCCACACCATGCTTTACCAGATTAGTTAATAATTCAAACATTTTACAATGGATTTGTAGGATCACTTAAATCTATTATAGATGCTATTGCGGGTAGTTCATTAATGTCAAAACCTTTTGATGAAGCATAATCATTAAATGAAGAAACGACTACTAATAATTTTCAATGGCCCTCCGAAAGGGTAAATCCTAAGAGAGTAGCTAGTATTCATGATTCTGATGCAATTTCTATTTCGACATCTCAAATTACTGACATTTCTAAAAAGATTGATCAAATGGGAGTGAATTATTCTCAAATACCCTCAGTATTAGAGGAGAACTCACTAGGATAGATTATTGATACTTAATCATCTTATGAAACTTTGAATGCTATAAATAATCAAAATAACATTGCCTATTCTAACTATTTTAACCCTGGATGGAAAAATCACCCTGATTTTTGTTGGAAGAATTATAATAATTTGGTGAATCCATCTGGAAATCTAAACAATCAAGGAAATCCTAATTTTCGACCTTATTATCCTCCAGGATTTAACTCAAACCCTAACCCACAAGTTAAGGAAAAGAAGTTCATGATGGAAGAAGTAATGTTGAATATGGGAAATCAAATACAAATTTAAGGGGATGCTATTAGAAATATTGAAAATCTATTAGGACATATTGCTACTGCAGTTAGTAAAAAATATTCTGGAATTTTTCCATGTACTGTGGAAGTTAATCCAAAAGATCAAAATAAAGAGCAAATTAAAGCTATTCAATTACGAAGTGAANGTCTAATCCCCAAACATAAAAAATTTAAACTTCTAATGTGTAATTTAGAGGCATTTCGTCTCTCCTGGAAATATTTCCTACTCGTTGACATATATCACATGTTTTAATATATTCATTAACATCTCTAAAAATAGTAGGCCAATAAAATCCAGCTTGCAATCGTTGACATCGATCGCACATTTTAATATATTCATTAACATCTCTAAAAAGAGTTGGCCAATAAAATCCGACATCAATCACATGTTTTAATATATTCATTAACATCTCTAAAAAGAGTAGGCCAATAAAATCAAGCTTGCAAAATTTTATATATAGTTCTATTTGTTCCAAAATATTTTCCAAATTCAGAATCATGGCATCTTTCAATTATCTGTTGAGTTCTTCATAAGACACACATCTTCTAATAATTAAATATTTACATTGTTTATATAAATATGGGTCACCCTAAAAAAAAGTTTTTCGAATCATAGATAAATTTCTTTTTTTGTGGATTCTTGATACTAGGTGGTAGAATATCACTTACAATATAGTTTAATATATCAGTATACCACAATACATCCATTTCATCAATACTATATAAAAGTTCATCAGGGAAATTTTCTAAAATTTCATTTGCAAAATTAATTAATATTTCTATTTCTACTCTATACAAATGATCAACTATTTGATTATCATTTCCATTTCTATCTACCACGGTAAAATCAAACTCTTTAAATAGAAGTATCCATCTAATTAATCTTGGTTTAGCATCCTTCTTTTGCATCAAGTATTTAATAGCAGAATGATCTGTATGCACTATATATTTAGTTCCAATTAAATAAGATCTAAATTTATCAAAGGCATAAACAATAACTAATAACTCTCTTTCAGCAGTAGTATAATTAATTTGAGCATTATTTAGAGTTTTACTAACATAATATATAACTTTAAAAACGTTATCATCTTTATCCTAAAACAGCCCCAATAACATAATCACTAGCATCATACATTATTTCAAATGATTTCTCCCAGTGAGGTGGTACTATTATAGGTGCAGTCATTAATTTTTTCTTTAATATTTAAAATGTTGTTATGTATTCCTCATTAAAATCAAATTTCGTATCTTTTTCTAAAAGTTGGCATAGGGGTTTAGTTATTTTTGAATTTTTTTTTATTTTGTGCCTGTAAAAACAAGCATGTCCTAGAAAACTTCTCACCCCTTTAACATTATTAGGAGGTGGTAATTTTTCTATAACTCGATTTTGTAGGATCTACTTCCATGCCTTTTTCAGAAATTTTATGCCCAAAAACAATACCTCTTGCAACCATAAATTGACATTTTCCCCAATTTAAGACTAGGTTGACTTTTTCACATATCTCTAGAACTTTTTTAAAATTATTAAGACAAATCTCAAACAAAGTCCCAAATACAAAAAAAAATCATCCATAAATACTTCCATTATATGCTCTATAAAATTGATAAAAATTGACATCATGCATCTTTGAAATGTTACAGGTGTATTGCATAGTCCAAAAGACATTCTACGAATAGGAAATGTTCTATATGGGCTTGTAAATGTTGTTTTCTCTTGATCCTCTAGAGCAATTGAAATTTAGTGATATCCGATATATCCATCTAAAAAGCAATAATATATGTTCCCACCCAATCTATCCAACATTTGATCTAGAAAGGGCAAAGGAAAGTGATTTTTCTGGTGGCCAATTTAGTTTTCTATAGTCAATACAAATTCTCCAACCAATTACTTGTCTTATTGGCATTAACTCATTTTTCTCATTTTCTTCAACAGTCACTCCTCCTTTCTTCAGAGCACAGTGAATTGGGCTTACCCAAGCACTATCTAAAATAAGATATATAATTTTAGCATCTAACCACTTTAAAATCTCTTTTTTAACAATTTCTTTCATTATTGGGTTTAATCTTCTCTAAGGATCCACTTTAGGTTCATACTATTCATCTAATAAAATTTTGTGCATACAAATTGAAGGACTAATTCCTTTAATACCTGTTAAAGTCCATCCAAAAGCCTTTTTATACTTTTTCAACATCTCTATCAACTTTTGTTCCTGATTCCAGTTAACTCAAAAGATATAATAACAGGCAATGTAGATGACTCTCCTAAAAATACATATTTTAAATGGGCAGGTAATATCTTGAATTCAAGTTCAAGTGGTTTAATACTTGAAGGAATATGATTTTTACTATCATTTTCCAGCAAATCTAATGCTTCAAGTTTGCCTTGAATATAATCTAAATCTTCTTCTTTTACTTCATTTTCAATATAAAAAAATTCTCCTTGCTTTAATTTATATTCGAATTCATTCTTAAACTACTCATTACTTAGATAATCAGCTACTTGCATCCTGAAACATTCATTGTCTTTTTCTATTGCAGGATATTTCATAGCTTTTGCTATATTAAATTTCACTTCTTGATCATTAACTCTCATCATTAATTCTCCTTTTTGTACATCTATTACAACTCTCTCTGTTGCAAGAAATGGTCTCCCTAAAATAATGGGAATCTCTTTAGCTTCCTCCATATCCAATACTATAAAGTCTACAGGAAAAATAATTTTGTCCACTTTTACTAGCACATCTTTTATAACACCTTTTGGATAAGTTATTGATCGAATAGCTAACTGAAGAGTTACAGTAGTAGGAGAAATTTCTCCCAAATCTAAATGTTTAATAATTGATAAAGGCATAAGATTGATACTCGCTCCTAAATTACATAAACTTTTCCATAAAACTTTTCTCCAATTGCACAAGGTTTAGTAAAACTACCAGGATCTTTTAATTTTTCAGGAAGTTTTTTTCTGAATAATAGCACTGCTCTCTTCACTAAATGCAACGGTCTCATGATCTGTAAACTTCCTTTTCTTGTTTAATACATCCTTCATAAATTTAACATAACCTAGCATTTGTTCCAAAGCTTCAACAAAAAAAAAATATTTATCATTAACTTCTTAAGGATTTCCAAAAATTTTGTAAATTGTTTATCTTTATTCTTCTGTTTTAGTTGTAACAAAGGTAATGGTTTTTCTATAGGGTTCTGTGTTTACTCATTTTCCTGTTGATCATTTTCCATTTCTTCCTTTTTTTCATCAGCTTCAGTTTCTCTTTTGATCCTTGTTTCAACTTTTTTTTCACTTTGTAATTGAATAGCTTTAATTTGTTCTTTATTTTGATCTTTTGGATTAACTTCCACAGTACTTGAAAGAATTCCAGAAGGTCTATTACTAAGTGTAGTAGCAATATGTCCTAATTAATTTTCAATATTTCTAATAGCAGCCCCTTGATTCTATATTTGATTTCCCATGTTCAACATTACTTCTTCCATCGTCAACTTCTTTTCCTTAACTTGTTGGTTAGGGTTGAAGTTAAATCAAGGAGGATAATAAGGTCAAAAATTAGGATTTCCTTGATTGTTCAGATTTCTGGATGGAGTCACTGAATTATTATAATTATTCTAACTAAAATTAGGGTGATTTTTTTCCAACCAGGGTTAAAATAGTTAGAATAGAGATTGTTATTTTGATTATTTATAGTGTTTAAAGTTTCATAAGATGATTGAGTATCAATAATCTGTCCTAGAGAGATCTCTTCTAATACTGGGGGTACTTGAGAATAGTTCATTCCCATTTGATCATTCTTTTTAGAAATAACATCAATTTGAGATGCCAAAATAGACATTGCATCAGAATCATGAATACTAGTCACTCTCTTAGAATTTACCCTTTCAGAGGGCCATTGAAAATTATTCGTAGTCATTTCTTTAATTAAAAAATATGCTTGATAAAAAGGTTTTGACATTAATGAACCACCCGCAGCAGCATTTATAATAGATCTCAGTGATCCTACTAATCCATTGTAAAATGTTTGAATTATTAACCAATTTGGTAAAGCATGGTGTACTAAGAAGATCTTAAATCTTTCTCCAGGCTTTATATATCGATTCCCCTTCAAACTGACAAAAAGATGTAATATCATTTCTAAGCTTAGCGGTTTTCGAGGGTGGAAAATATTTAGCCAAGAATTTTTGTGATAGTTCTCCCCAAGTTCTAATAGATCCAGGTGCTAACAAATTTAACCAAGCCTTGGCTTTATCCCTTAATGAAAAAGGAAAAAGTCTAAGCCTAACAACATCATTAGACACTCCGTCATATTTAAATGTAGCATAAATTTTAAGAAAACTAACAAGATGTAAGTTAAGATCTTCAGTAGGTGATCCTCCAAACTCATTATTTTGTACCATTTGGATAATAGCGGGTTTAAGCTCAAATGAATTAGCAGCAACATCAGGATTTTGAATAGTCAAGTGAAGTTCATCTGCTGTCGGATTCAGCATAATCTTTTAAAAGTTTTTGTCAATTTTCATTTATTGGATTATCTAAGTTATTCACCATTTATTGTAAATTCTTAATTTCAATTTGTTGTTTTCAAATTTTTCTAATAGTACGTTCTAATTCTGAATTGTAAGGTACTAAACCAATATTTTGCATAAATAAATAAAGTAAGCAAAGTAAAACACTCTAAAAAATATTTCATATATAAAATATATGAAATATTATATATATATATATATATATATATATATATATATATATATATATATATANTACCTTCCCCGCGCAATGGCGTCAATAAATTGATCAGACTTTTTTTTGTTGCGATAGATTGTGTAAAATTTAATTAAATATAATCAATTAATATTCAGATTCTAAGCAAGTATACGTATCGTTATCAAGTAATAATGAACTTTTTATTTAAGCCCCAAATATCGATCCTACAAGGAAGGTTTAAATTGGAAATGACAAATTTGCTAGGAAATTCACAGAAAGTCAATTGAAATTAGTGTCACTAATTTCAATTGTTGAGATGTAATAAAAATTAAATTTCTAGGCTATTATCAAATCAAATATGCAAAATTTAAATCAGTAAATACTAATTTATTAACTATGTTTATGTAACGGAGATTTTTATGTGAAAAAACATCCTTCCCACTACAATGAGGCTATGATAAAATGGTATGAGATAAATGTTCATAATATGTATTGTGCTAAATAGAAGCAATTTTAATTCTCTACCCCAATATAGTGCATAGAAAATCTTTGGCTAATCTCAGTGTTTAGTCCCTAAATCTGTGGCTAGGCTAGGAGGATACCGACACCCACTCCATAGCTCCCACTTCCCTTCACCTGAAGGCTAGCTGCTGCTTCAGTTTTTAAACACTAAGACTGAATTGAATATTTTAGCCTATCACCCTAAAGGTTCTGCAATTCTACACCCAAAAAAGAATATTTCCCAATTTATTTGCACTTAATTCCATAAATGATGTTCTCCTTCATGGAATCAAATGTGATCCTTACTCTATTATAGAACTCACACTCCATTTCTTGGATCATATGTTTCACAACATATTTTAACAATTCAATTGGCCAGATCAAAAAGTAAATTAATTTCGGAGTTGAAAAATCATCACAATTTATTTTACAATTTAATATTGGCACATTTATATTATCTTTGGAGTTGAAAAATAATCACAATTTATTTTATATTTTAATATTGGCACATCCATATTATCTCTTCATTTCTGGAGTTGAAAAATCATCACAATTTTTTTTATATTTTAATATTGGCACATCCATATTATCTCTTCATTTCACCATATCTCAGAGGAGTTGAAAAATCATCAAAATTTATTTTATAATTTAATATTGGCATATTCATAGTATCTCTTCATTTCACCATATCTCGGAGTAGGGAGAAAGATAGAGGTAACTACTCAGACTTCATGAGAAAGAAATAACAAAACATAAATTTCATATATAAAAGAAAGTTCATTCAATACTGATAAACAAACAATAATTATCTGAAAACTCTTTCTCAAGTCAAATCCTTTGTAGCCTTTCCTTAGAAATCCGGGAAGAAGATATCTCTCACTTTTCTCCTTCTCCAACACTCTTATAGAAAGTTTCGCACTAAATCTCACCACAAAAACTCTAAACTATGAAAAAAATTCACTAATTGACTCCAATATGGAAGTGGAATGGAAGGATTTGGTGCTAAAAAAAAAGTAGAGGAGTGAAAAGTGTAGAGGAGCATTTTTTCAGATGAAATTTGGCCCAAAATAGAGCCCAAGGTTTGTTCTCCAAGAGGTGCCTCCAAAAAATCTTCAAAAAGTCGTTCAAATACATCAAACCTTCTAGAAACGGGGTCTGCACCACCTTTGCTGCCATAGGCACTGGTCTGGGGTTGTCGGCACTGAGTAAAAAACTCCATGTTAATTTGTTTTGCGCCATCGGCGCTGCCCTCGGCGCTGCCAGTGCTGAGAATTTCTTCAAAAATGTCATTTTGACTCTAAATTTCATCCTTTTTGCTTTATTTTTTACTTTAAGCCCTAAAAATCAACAACCTGTAAGAGAACTTCAAAATACCTTCCATTAAAGTGCAATATCATCAAAAATAGGTATAAAGTATGGGTTTTAAATGCATATATTTTTGGTATATCAGTCCACCAATATGAGCATTCCAAAAAGAGATAGGAGACCAAATTAAGTCCAAGTGTTTTTAAGGTTTGGGGTGTGTGAGAAGGTGTAGTGTGTGAAAATAAGCCTAACCAAGACAAGACCACCCAAAGTTAGTTCTAAGGCTTGATCATCCTATGGGGACTCTCCTTGAGCTCCCTCATATTGACCCCACATACTAAGTGCTAGAGGTTATGACCAAGATGTGGAACTTCAAGTTGAACAAAGAAGAGTTTAGAATTTCTAATGGTGATGATTTCTTTTCTTGTCCTCTAGGAATAGTTAACAGAAAAATCCTATGGCTAGACCCTAGGCTACTAAGGACGAAACTAGACCTCAATCAAAAGAAAAGTCAACAATTTTTTTCTTATAATAATATTTTTTTATGGTATATATATTATCTCTAAATTTCTTAATTTATCAAAACTATTTAATTCAACTATTACCTTCTCCATGCAACGACGCCAATAACTTGATCCGACTTTTTTTGTTGTGATAGATTGTGCAAAATTTAATTAAATATAATCAATTAATATTCGGATTCTACGCAAGTATATGTATCATTATCAAGCAATTATGGATTTTCAATTTAAGCCTCAAGTATCGATCCTACGGGGAATGTTTAAATTGGAAATAACAAATTTGCTAGGAAATTCACAGAAAATCAATTGAAATCACTGTCACTAATTTCAATTATTGAGATGTAATAAAATTAAATTTCTAAACTATTATCAAATCAAACATGCAACGGAGCATTAAATGTGATCCTTCCCACCACAATGAGGGTATGGTAAAATATTTTTTATATGAAATATTTTTTGTAAATACTAATCTATTAACTATGTTTATGTAACGAAGATTCTTATGTGAAAAAGCATCATTCCACCACAATGAGGCTATGGTAAAATGAGATGACATAAATGTTCATAATATGTATTGTGCCAACTAGGAGCAATTTTAATTCTTTACCCTGATACAGTGCATAGAAAATTATTGGCTAATCTCAGTGTTTAGTCCCTAAATCCGTGGCTAGGCTAGGAGGATACCAGCTTCACTCCAGAGCTCCCACTTCCCTTCACCTGAAGGCTAGCTCTCGCTTCAGTTTTAAAATACTAAGACTCAATTAAAGATTTTAGTTTGTCACCCTAAAGGTTCTCCAATTCTACACCCAACAAAAAATATTTCTTTATTTATTTGCACTTAATTCCATAAACGATATTCTCTTTTATAGAATTAAATGTGATCCTTACTCTGTTGTAGAACTCTGTTGACCTCACTTTTAGTTGAGGTCTAGAAACTTCTTTAGTAGCCTAGGTCTAGCCGTAGGACTTTCCTATTGACTAGTCTTAGAAAATTAGAAAAGGTACCCCCACCACTAGAAATTCAGAACTTTTCTTTTTTACTCAACTTGAAATTCCACATAATGATCTTAACCTCTAGCATTTAGTAGATAAGATCATTATAAGAGAATTCAAGAAGAGTCCCTATAGGATTA
>JXCR01132686.1:56850-68796 GCA_002079205.1 Phalaenopsis hybrid cultivar
GATAAGATTTGGTCATGAACACCATTTTGGACTTATGACCAAATCCAAACCAATTGAGCTTGGTATGGTCAAANTAGCACCTGAAATTTTTATTTTTGAAATTTCGAGAATCATAGTGTTTCATGTAAAAAGAAAAGATTGAAACTTTATTAAAAATCTTCAAAGCTAATATGAATTTATAAAGTGAAGGAATGTGAAAAGCTTTTAGTTTTAAGAAAGGGATACTGAAGTTCTAAATTATTAAAGCCTACTTAGATATAGTAATCCTCACATGAAATAGAAAAAGAAAAGAAAAAAGTAAAAGAAAAAAAAAAGAGAAAGAAAAGAAACGAAAAATATGTGAGGAGAAGCTTGAGGAGATGTCTAATCAAAAATTGGTTTCACTTGAATCAACTTAAGGAAGACGGCTTAACTACATTCACTAAACTTGTATTTAAGCATTAGCATATTTAATAGTAAAGTTTTCATGAATTTCTTTTTCATATGGATATTTTAAGTGGCTTTAATATGACAATTTGTAATTTTCCTTGAAAAGAACAGATAATCAGGAATCTTAGACTTGACTACTAGATATTCTTATACCTTTAGTATTAACTTGAGTTATTTTAAATTTTTCTTAAATTAAGCTATGATATTTACTAGACCAAAATACGGAAATCTAGAAGTTAAACTCTTTTCCATAAGTCATATTTTATGTAGTAAAGCAGTCACTTGAGGACAAAATAACATTTAAGTTTGGGGGACTTTGATCCAAAAATATATGCATTTTTAGACCTATATTTATACTCACTTTTGGTGATATTGCAATTTAAAGGAATGTATTTTTCATGTTTTATTGCAAGTTGACGATTTTTAGCACTTTCAGCAAAAAGGATGGAATTTGGAGTCAAAATGGCTTTTTGGAGAGAAATACTCAACGCCGACGATGCCAGCATGAACGCCAAGGTCGCCAGCATGAAGGAAGGAGTCCAGAATAGCGTGGGCACAAATAGTGCCATATTGTGAGCCGATCGCCCCATTTTATAGAGAGCTTCAAATTGATTTCGGGCCACTGGCACCGACGTCTCCAGCATGAGCATTAACGGCACCAATGTTGAGGTTGGGCAAATTTCTAGAAGATTAAATGAATCTGGATGCTTTTTGAAGAGTTACTTAACACAACTCTTGGAAAACTGACATTATGCTTGATTTAGAGCAAAAATTAATCAGAAAAATAAGTCCCTTAGTGTCTCAATGTTTTTCGCTAGTGTTCCATCGTGTGTATTGCGTAGTGGGGGTACTTGATAATATTTACAGCGTCTAAAGTTTCATAAGATGATTGAGTATCAATAATCTGTCCTAGTGAATTCTCCTCTAATAGTGGGGATACTTGATAATAATTCATTCTCGTTTGATCAATCTTTTTAGAAATAGCAGCAATTTGAGATGCTAAAATAGACATTGCATCAGAATCATGAATGCTAGCTACTCTCTTAGGATTTACCCTTTCAGAGGGTTATTGAAAATTATTAGTAGTCATTTTTTTAATTAAAGAATATGCTTCATTAGAAGGTTTTGACATTAATGAACCACCCACAACAGCATCTATAATAGATCTCGCTGATCCTACTAATTCATTGTCAAATGTTTGAATTCTTAACCAATATGGTAAAGTATGATGTGGACATTTCATAAGATCTTTAAACCTTTCTTAGGATTCATATACTGATTCCCCTTCAAATTGACAAAAAGATGTAATATCATTTCTAAGTATAGCGATTTTTTAGGGTGGAAAATATTTAGCCAAGAACTATTTTGATAGTTCTCCCCAAGTTCTAATAGATCCATGTGCAAAAAAATTTAACCAAGCCTTGACTTTATCACTTAATGAAAAAGGGAAAATTTTAAGCCTAACAGCATCATTAGACACTCCGTCATATTTAAATGTAGCATAAATTTCAAAAAAACTAGCAAGATGTAAGTTAGGATCTTCAGTAGGTGATCCTCCAAACTAATTATTTTGTACCATTTGGATAATATCAAGTTTAAGCTCAAATGAATTAGCAGCAACATCAGGATTTTGAATAGTGAAGTGAAGTTCATCTGTTGTCGGATTCGCATAATCTTTTAAAGGTTTTTGTCGATTTTCACTTATTGGATTATCTAAGTTACTCACCAATTCTTGTAAATTATTAATTTCTCTTAGTTGTTTTTAAATTTTTCTAGTAGTACGTAAACCTTCAAATCCAATATTTCGCATAAACAAATAAAGTAAGCAAAGTAAAACACTCTAATAAAAATATTTCCTTTTGGATTTTTTATTTTTTATTATTTTTTTTAATAATAATAATTTTTTATGGTATATATATTATCTCTAAATTTCTTAATTTATCAAAACTATTTAATTCAACCGTTACCTTCCCCGCGCAATGGCGTCAATAAATTGATCAGACTTTTTTTTGTTGCGATAGATTGTGTAAAATTTAATTAAATATAATCAATTAATATTCAGATTCTAAGCAAGTATACGTATCGTTATCAAGTAATAATGAACTTTTTATTTAAGCCCCAAATATCGATCCTACAAGGAAGGTTTAAATTGGAAATGACAAATTTGCTAGGAAATTCACAGAAAGTCAATTGAAATTAGTGTCACTAATTTCAATTGTTGAGATGTAATAAAAATTAAATTTCTAGGCTATTATCAAATCAAATATGCAAAATTTAAATCAGTAAATACTAATTTATTAACTATGTTTATGTAACGGAGATTTTTATGTGAAAAAACATCCTTCCCACTACAATGAGGCTATGATAAAATGGTATGAGATAAATGTTCATAATATGTATTGTGCTAAATAGAAGCAATTTTAATTCTCTACCCCAATATAGTGCATAGAAAATCTTTGGCTAATCTCAGTGTTTAGTCCCTAAATCTGTGGCTAGGCTAGGAGGATACCGACACCCACTCCATAGCTCCCACTTCCCTTCACCTGAAGGCTAGCTGCTGCTTCAGTTTTTAAACACTAAGACTGAATTGAATATTTTAGCCTATCACCCTAAAGGTTCTGCAATTCTACACCCAAAAAAGAATATTTCCCAATTTATTTGCACTTAATTCCATAAATGATGTTCTCCTTCATGGAATCAAATGTGATCCTTACTCTGTTGTAGAACTCACACTCCATTTCTTGGATCATATGTTTCACAACATATTTTAACAATTCAATTGGCCAGATCAAAAAGTAAATTAAGTTCAGAGTTGAAAAATCATCAAAATTTATTTTATAATTTAATATTGGCATATTCATAGTATCTCTTCATTTCACCATATCTCGGAGTAGGGAGAAAGATAGAGGTAACTACTCAGACTTCATGAGAAAGAAATAACAAAACATAAATTTCATATATAAAAGAAAGTTCATTCAATACTGATAAACAAACAATAATTATCTGAAAACTCTTTCTCAAGTCAAATCCTTTGTAGCCTTTCCTTAGAAATCCGGGAAGAAGATATCTCTCACTTTTCTCCTTCTCCAACACTCTTATAGAAAGTTTCGCACTAAATCTCACCACAAAAACTCTAAACTATGAAAAAAATTCACTAATTGACTCCAATATGGAAGTGGAATGGAAGGATTTGGTGCTAAAAAAAAAGTAGAGGAGTGAAAAGTGTAGAGGAGCATTTTTTCAGATGAAATTTGGCCCAAAATAGAGCCCAAGGTTTGTTCTCCAAGAGGTGCCTCCAAAAAATCTTCAAAAAGTCGTTCAAATACATCAAACCTTCTAGAAACGGGGTCTGCACCACCTTTGCTGCCATAGGCACTGGTCTGGGGTTGTCGGCACTGAGTAAAAAACTCCATGTTAATTTGTTTTGCGCCATCGGCGCTGCCCTCGGCGCTGCCAGTGCTGAGAATTTCTTCAAAAATGTCATTTTGACTCTAAATTTCATCCTTTTTGCTTTATTTTTTACTTTAAGCCCTAAAAATCAACAACCTGTAAGAGAACTTCAAAATACCTTCCATTAAAGTGCAATATCATCAAAAATAGGTATAAAGTATGGGTTTTAAATGCATATATTTTTGGTATATCAGTCCACCAATATGAGCATTCCAAAAAGAGATAGGAGACCAAATTAAGTCCAAGTGTTTTTAAGGTTTGGGGTGTGTGAGAAGGTGTAGTGTGTGAAAATAAGCCTAACCAAGACAAGACCACCCAAAGTTAGTTCTAAGGCTTGATCATCCTATGGGGACTCTCCTTGAGCTCCCTCATATTGACCCCACATACTAAGTGCTAGAGGTTATGACCAAGATGTGGAACTTCAAGTTGAACAAAGAAGAGTTTAGAATTTCTAATGGTGATGATTTCTTTTCTTGTCCTCTAGGAATAGTTAACAGAAAAATCCTATGGCTAGACCCTAGGCTACTAAGGACGAAACTAGACCTCAATCAAAAGAAAAGTCAACAATTTTTTTCTTATAATAATATTTTTTTATGGTATATATATTATCTCTAAATTTCTTAATTTATCAAAACTATTTAATTCAATTGTTACCTTCCCCACACAATGGCGTCAATAACTTGATCCAACTTTTTTTTTGTTGCGATAGATTGTGTAAAATTTAATTAAATATAATCAATTAATATTCAGATTTTAAGCCAGTATACGTATCGTTATCAAGTAATAATGAACTTTTTATTTAAGCCCCAAATATCGATCCTGCATGGAAGGTTTAAATTGGAAATGACAAACTTGCTAGGAAATTCACAGAAAGTCAATTGAAATTACTGTCACTAATTTCAATTGTTGAGATGTAATCAAAATTAAATTTCTAAGCTATTATCAAATCAAATATGCAAAATTTAAAATAGTAAATACTGATTTATTAACTATGTTTATGTAACGAAGATTTTTATGTGAAAAAGCATCCTTCCCACTACAATGAGGCTACGGTAAAATGGTATGAGATAAATGTTCATAATATGTATTGTGCTAAATAGAAGCAATTTTAATTCTCTACCCCAATATAGTGCATTGAAAATCATTGGCTAATCTCAGTGTTTAGTCCCTAAATCCATGGCTAGGCTAGGAGGATACCGACACCCACTCCATAGCTCCCACTTCCCTTCACCTGAAGGCTAGCTTTTGCTTCAGGCTTTAAACACTAAGACTGAATTGAATATTTTAGCGTGTCACCCTAAAGGTACTCCAATTCTACACCCAAAAAGAATATTTCCCAATTTATTTGCACTTAATTCCATAAATGATGTTCTCCTTCATGGAATCAAATGTGATCCTTACTCTATTATAGAACTCACACTCCATTTCTTGGATCATATGTTTCACAACATATTTTAACAATTCAATTGGCCAGATAAAAAAGTAAATTAAGTTCAGAGTTGAAAAATCATCAAAATTTATTTTATAATTTAATATTGGCATATTCATAGTATCTCTTCATTTCACCATATCTCGGAGTAGGGAGAAATATAGAGGGAACTACTGAGACTTCATGAGAAATAAATAACAAAACATAAATTTCATATATAAAAGAAAGTTCATACAACAGTGATAAACAAACAATAATTATCTGAAAACTCTTTCTCAAGTCAAATCCTTTGTAGCCTTTCCTTAGAAATCCAGGAAGAAGATATCTCTCACTTTTCTCCTTCTCCAACACTCTTATAGAAAGTTTCACACTAAGTCTTATCACACAAATTCTAAACTTAAAAAAAATCACTAATTGACTCCAATATGGAAGTGGAATGGAAGGATTTGGTGCAAAAATAAAAGTAGAGGAGTGAAAAATGTAGAGGAGCATTTTTTCTGATGAAATTCGGCCCCAAATAGAGCCTAAGGTTGGTTCTCCAAGAGTTGCCTCCAAAAACTCTTCAAAAAGTCGTTCAAATACATCGAACCTTCTAGAAACGGGGTCTGCACCACCTTTGCTGTCGTAGGCACTGGCCTGGGGCTGTCGGCGCTGAGTAAAAATCTCCATGTTAATTTGTTTTGCGTCATCGGCGCTACCAGTGCTGAGAATTTCTTCAAAAACATCATTTTGACTCCAAATTTCATCTTTTTTGCTTTCTTTTTCCTTTAAGCCCTAAAAATCAACAACTTGCAAGAGAACTTCAAAATACCTTCCATTAAAGTGCAATATCATCAAAAATAGGTATAAAGTATGGGTTTAAAATGCATATATTTTTGGTATATCAGTCCACCCATATGAGCATTCCAAAAAGAGATAGGAGACCAAATTAAGTCCAAGTGTTTTTAAGTTTTGGGGTGTGTGAGAAGGTGTAGTGTGTGAAAATAAGCCTAACCAAGACAAGACCACCCAGAGTTAGTCCTAAGGCTTGACCATCTTATGGGGACTCTCCTTGAGCTCTCTCATATTGACCCCACCTACTAAGTGCTAGAAGTTATGACCAACATGTGGAACTTCAAGTTGAACAAAGAAGAGTTTAGAATTTCTAATGGTGATGATTTCTTTTCTAGTCCTATAGGAATAGTTAACAGAAAAATCCTATGGCTAGACCCTAGGCTACTAAGGACAAAACTAGACCTCAACCAAAAGAAAGGTCAACAAGTCTCCCACCCCTTTCTTTTAGTAGGTGAAGTAATGCAATTGATATCTCCTCCCAGAATCTAGAAGGAGTTAATAGATTAACTTATATGAAGTAGGTCCTTCCAAAGTATCTGTTGTTGAGTGGCATTACAACTAGCATATATGAAGGTAGTAATGCGGAGGGCAGCTTTAGTTTAAGAATTTTATAAATATTTTTCAATATTACAAAATTACACATGGTAGATATATAATAAATATGCAATATAATCTAAACATAAATAATTTTTATGAAATAATTTATCTTTCAAAAATCTTTTTAAACTGTCAAATCCCCTTTAAAATCAAGGCAAGTATACGTATCGCTCAAGTAATAAAAGGCTCTAATGGAGTCCTATATATCAATCCCACAAGGAAGTTGAAAAATCCTAAGAGTAAATTATGATAATTATTTGATAATCTAAAAATATAAAAATAAAACTAAAGTAAAGTGCAAAGTTTGAAAATTAACTACTCAAGTGAATGCTAATTAAAATGAAGATGTAAGACTACAGAAGTTAAACTAAACTAAATACTAAACTTTGAAAATTAAACAAAATTTTTGTTGTGACGGAAAGTTCAAATTTAAGAAAGCATCCTTCCCCTTTACAATGAGTATATGGATTATGAAGAAATTGAAATCATTTGAAAATATATATAAAAACTATTTTGTGCCAAATAGGAGGAATCATATTCTTTACCCTCATTCGAGTGCTATAAAAAAATATTGAATAATCCAGAGTTTGGTCCCTAAGTCCTTAGTTAGGCTGGGAGGACACCGGCAGCCACTCTAGAGCTCCCACTACTCCCTCACCTGAGGGCTAGCAATCTCGCATTAATTTAAAATCAACTGAACCAAATTGGGTATTTTAATCTCTAACCATAAAATCTCTAATTCTGCATCCAACAAAGTATATTTCACTATTTATTTGCACCCAATCCCATAGATGACATACTCTCCCATGAAGTCAAATGTGATTCTCCCTATGTTGTAGAAATCATATCTCATTTAAGAACATATGTCTCTCACCAAGTTTTAACATTTCAATTGGCCAGATCAAAATGTAAATGAAAATCGAAGTTCAAATCATCACAAATTATTAACATTTAAAACCATAGAAAATAAAATCTATTCTTCACAAAACCATATCTCAAATTAGGGAGAAGGATAAAGAAGACTACTCAGAATTCATGAGAAGGATACGACAAAACATGGATTTCATATATAAAAATAAGTTTACAAAATAAAAAAAATAAAATACACAACTTATCTCACAATCCTTCCCAAGCAAATCCCTAGAATTTCTTTCCAAGCTTTTCTCTTTTTACAATCACTCACAATTCTCTCTTAAAGTGAAGAAATCTCTCACCTTCCGTCTCCTCTTACAACCATAGAAGAAAATCTCCTCTTTTCTCTCTATCTCTAACTCATGCCAACTTTCTCTCTCCCTCAAGAAACACACTTGCAAATGAGAAGTCTTCTTCTTTTTACTTGAGTTGTCTTCTTTGGAAAAGAATTCAAAATTCCCTCCAAAAGTCAACTCTTTTGAATTCAAAACTTGTGTCATTTTATCCAACAGACATATCCCTTTATAAAAGAACCTTCTAAAGTGTTTAGATGCATTAAGTCACTCTAAGAGGGGTGTAGAACAAGTGTCCTTGTAAAATTTGCGTAAAAATTCACCTCAAACCGCCTTGAACAGCATCATGTGCCGATCTGGCACATCATGCGCCAGTTCTCTAGATTTTGGCTCATCATGCGCCAGAATCCCAAAATTTGTTGTTTTAGCTCCAAATTTAGTCCTTTTTGCCATTTTTCTTCAAATGCCTAAAAATGATATACCTGCAAAAAATCACAAAAATGCCCCTTTTAAAGTAAAATATTGACGTGCCTTTAGTGTGTGTTGTTTTTCTTTGTATTTTATGTCAATTTAATTCCTCTGAGACGGCCCCAAAAATTTGACCCGACCCGTAATTACGCAATAATTTAGCTTTCAAAAGATGGCCAAGAACTTGACCCAATTTATATTTAACAACTAATATGCAAAATTAAAATATTATAAAATATAGAAAATAGTTCACACTCTAAGGGTTCTACACAAGTGTACGTATCGCTTCAAGTAATATAGGGCTTTCCTTAAAAACCCCAGTATCGATCTCACAAAGAAGCGAGGCAAGAAATCCCTTAGGCTAATTTCAGTCTACTATTATAAGCAATTAGTTTGGAAGGTTGATTAAAGTGGTTTCAATGTATGCTAAGGAAACTAAGTTTACTAAATTAATTTCTAAACTTTAAAGTTAAATTTACTAAGGCTAAACAAATTATTCTCACAAAGATTTTAAATTTAAGAAAGTACAAATCCTTCCCACTACAATGAATTTTTGGTTAATGATAGACATAAATGGTTTGAATTTGTATTGTTCAAAATAGGAGCAGTTTTTATTCTCTACCCTGATTCAGTGTTATAGAGAATCATTGGCTAATCTCAGGTTTAGTCACTAATTCTATGGTTGGACTGGGAGGATACTAGCTCTCACTCTAGAGCTCCTGCTTCCCTTCCCCCGAAGGCTAACACTCGCTTTAGTTAAAAAACACTAAGACCAAATTAGGGATTTTAGTCTGTCACCCTAAAATCTCCAATTCTACTCCCAATAAAGTACATTTCCCTATTAATTTGAACCTATTTCCATGGATGAAACACTCCTCCATAGAATTAAATGTGATTCTCACTCAGTTGTATAACTCAAACTCCATTTCCCATATCATATATTTCACAACAGATTTTTACATTTCAATTGGCTAGATTGGAAAGTAAATTAATAACGGAGTGAAAAAATCATCACAATTTATTTTATATTTTAAAATGGCACATCCAAATCATCTCTTCATTTCATCATATCTCAGAGTAGGGAAAAAGAAATAGAAGTATACTCAAAACTCATAAGGAAGATAAGACAAAACACATATTATATATATAAAAATAAGTTTGCAAAATAAGGAAATGAAAGAAAACAACTTATCTTGGACTCCTCCTCAAGCAAATCCCTCAAAGTTCCCTTGTAGCACTTTCTCTCTTTACAATCAACACTAAATTCTTATTAGAATTTTAATGAAGAAGAAACCTCTCACCTTCCTTCTCCTCTTACAATTCTTCAAGAAAATCCTCTCCACACACAAGAATGTACTCTAAAACACACTCACACACACTCATGCACACACACACACACACACACACAAACCCTCACACGCACACACAAATCTCACACATACAAACCACCACACACGCACACACCCACATGAGAGGCGCTAGGCCCTCTTTTTTAAAGAGACACAAATTTGCTCCTTTTTCTAAAGATACAAATCTATTAATCCAAAAGAAATGTTTCTTCATTCAATAGCCTTCTCCAAGTGTCTAGATGCATTGAATCACTTCATGCGGTGTATGAATCACTTGGGAGCCTTCTAGAACATCCAAATCTGCCAAAAAATCGGTCCATAACCGTCTTGAAAGCTATTTTCATTGGTATGGGTGCCGTCGGCATAACTTTTCTTCACTTCTCTGGACTTGGGCGTCGTTGGCGCGAGTTTGGGTGTCTTCGACATTAATTTGCAGCAGCTCCACTATTTCCCTCTGTTTGGCTCTGTTTTAGCTCTATTTCACCCCATTTCAGTTACGTTTTATTCCTAAAAGATAGACCTACAAAATAAGCATGAAAATAACCTTTCTTTAAAGAGTAATTTCATATTCAAAAATTTTTTAGAAGTGTAAATGAGATTAAACATAGAAATACATTGAAATGTGCCAGGATAGAATTTTCTTTCTTGCTCGTTTTTGCTCCAAATTGCACCGTTTTTGCTTCTTTTTCTCCAGAACTCTATTTCTTGTTGTTGAAACCAAAAATATGCAAAATAATTTTCTTTAAAGTGTAATATCAATAAAAATCATTAAAATTGAGCATAAAATATATATATGAAAAAGTAGTCATTTTTTAGGCGTATCAAAATTCCCCAAACTTAACTGTTACTTGTCCTCAAGTAACACATTTACCACATAAAAGTTATGACTAATGGTAGAGAGTTTAACTTCTAAATTTCTATAATTTGGTCTACTAAATATAATAGCACAACTTAAGCAAAACTTTTAACTTAAGTTAAAACTAAAAGTATAAGAACATCTAGTACTCAAGTCTAAGATTTCTGATTCTCTATTCATTTCAAGAAGAATTTCAATTTGTCATATTAAAGTCACTTAGAATATCCATATGAAAACGAAATTCATGATAACTTTATTAGTAAGGATACTAATACTCAAATACAAGTTTAAAAAATGTAATAAAGCCATATTCCTCAAGCTGGTTCAAGTGAAGTCAATTTTTGATTAGGCATCTCCTCAAGCTTCTCCTCGCATACTTTTCTTTTCTTTTTCTTTTCTTTTTCTTTTTTTTTCTTTTAGGATCATTTTTAATCCTTTCTTTTTTTTTCTTCTTTTTTATGTAAGGATTACTATATCTGGGTAGCCTTTAATAATTTTGAATTTCACTATCCTCTTCATAAAGTGAAAAACTTTTCACATTCCTTCACTTTATAAATTCATATTAGCTTTAAAGATTTTTCATAAAGCCTCAATCTTTTCTTCTTACATGAAATACTGAGATTCTTAATACTTCAAAATTATAATTTCCTTTACTTTAAATAGAAAAAGCATAGTCTTAGTCTTTCGTACCAAATATCTTAACTCTAGAATCAACTTTCATTATTGAAAACTTTTACTTAAGTCTACTATATATTTAGAATACAAATATAGTTATCAAAAGTTAGCCTCTAATACCAAAGGTCATGTTAAATCAAATTTTTAAAATCTAGTTAATTGAGGACAAATAAAATTTAGTTTCATTCTTTTAAGGAAATTTTTCTTCCCCCACAAACTTAAATTTTTAAATATTTTGCAATCAATTCCATAAAATGTAGCAGGAAGAAAAAGTGAAAGTTGAATCTACTAACTACTACAACATCCTATCAAATTCATTTATATTCATAATCAGGATATAATGACTGTATGAGAAACTAAATCTAGCAAAAAACATGCATGCAATAATACTAAACTAAAAGGAAGTATACTCACTTTAAAATTTTATTTTTTTCCTACCCTCAAACTTGATTTTTAACATGTATAGCATTTAGTACAGAAAATATAATTAGGAAGAAAAATAGTTTAGAAATTCTATCTACCAAAAATATCTATCAAAAACATTTACAATTATTTATCAGGATAGAAAACATGAAGTAGAAAGTAAATCTAAACTAAACATGCTTGATAAAATTGATAGAAAGATTTGCAGGATAGGTATCGTCATAAGAATAT
>JXCR01132686.1:68970-80756 GCA_002079205.1 Phalaenopsis hybrid cultivar
AAAATATATATATATATATATATATATATATATATATATATATATATATATATATATATATATATATATATATATGTTCTCCAAATCTTTATATTATTGTAACACAAACACAAACACACATGATAAATGCGGTCAATTTTTCCTTTAACTCATCGCATCTCACTAACTTACCTCCAATTTCTAACAGAATCACTACACAGATATATTGGGTACTTACAAATGATTCTATAGATTCTAATCCTAAAGATAAGATTATCCCTGATATTTTGGTTCTTGAGCACCAACCCAAGGCATCACCATATCCCATTAATTAAGCACCTCTAGCAGTTATAAGGATAGTGTAATATCATCCACATGTTACTCATCAAATAAGCTAGCTACTCCTATAAAATGAAAATAGGTCAAAGAAAGGAAGTAATAAAGTTGAGATGTAACTGTCACTGTTAAAATTCATGATATCTCTTATAAAACTCAAGTCCAGGTGAGACCCGAGTTGTATTGGACTCGTCAATCCAACAACTACAAGAGAACATACAATTCTAATCATAATAAGAATTTAAGAAAGCACTTCCCTCATGACACAAAAAAAGCAAATCAAACCACTAATAATCCAAACATCTACCAATCATCAATCAAATTAATCAATCCACACTAAAACAAACACAATATAACACTAAAAATCATTACTCTTAAGCACACTAAATCAAACCACACTGATAAATATGGGTTTCCTCTCATAAAGCACTTTGTTTAACGTTGTTAGCCCAACAAATGATTCCTCTTGTATCAAAATTCCCTTTAAGTAATCCTTGATCAATCATCCAATCTTTTCCAGATCCAGGAATTCCTACAAAGTCCTCAAATTTAAATTTTTCTTTCAGCTCTTCCTTTTCAGATTGATTCATATCCTTGTTCCTCATATTTTCTTTCCTAGATTCAATATTCTTCTATTAATTTTCTCAATTTTCATATTAATATCATCCTTGAAATTTATAAGAAATGGATCTTTATATTTGATCTCCCAATAATTGGATCCGATTGTCTCTAAATAATATAGATTCTGGATCAAATTCATCTAGGTTACTCTTGTATTTCAAGTTATCTTCTAATTCATCCCCTTGGTACTATGTAAATGGTGGAGGTGGTCTTTCTATATATCTTTCTAACTCCTCGGGAATTTCTTCCATTGGTCTTTCAATATCCTTATCCTCATCTCTCAACTCAATGTTCTTTTGAAACATATCCTCAAATTCTCTTGTAAATATCAATTCAATAATTTCAAATTTCTCATCATTCATGTCCTTAGGATTTATCTTAGAGTCACTAGGTAAAATCTCTGGGGGTAACTATTAATTGCATTAAAAATCTGCCCCAATTTTTTTTCTATACTCCTTATTGCAACCTCTTAAATTTCCATCTCACTTATCATTTTAATCACAACCTCTTCTAACATTAATTTCTTCTCCTCATCTTGTGGGTTGGACTTAAATTGAAGATGATTATCAATTGAGTTAATAATCTGCCTCAATTGGTATTCCATATTCCTTTTTGTGATCCCTTGACTGTTTAGCTCACTCTACATTTGCATAATAACCTCTTCTAATAAATCTTTCTCCTCACTTTGTGGGTTGAAGTTAAAATTTTTAGGAAAAGAAAGTTCATTACTAAAATCACCTTAACTATTCCAATTACATGTTTAATTAAATTGATTATCTTCCTAAAATTGGTATTCTCTTCCAAAATTATTATTCCTATTAAAATTCAAATGATTTTCCTAACGGGATCAGAATAAGAATTTTGTATCTCATGGTCATATCTTTCTATGTATTGATCCAACTTCCTCTCAATATCTACAACCTGAGAAATTAAAATTTTAAGCATTTCTTGTTGAAAATTTTCCACTCTCTTGGGGTTTACTCTTTCAAAGAAACTAGTGTTATAATCCAAATCTGAATACTCATTATATTGTTGATCCGCCATTTTTACATTAAATTCATGGAGTCTTTTCTGATTCATCATCCCCATAAAAGTTCTCTCTAAGTCAGAGTCATAAAATCGAAGGTCTGCAGCTCCTGAACTACACATACAAATTTAAAGACGTAACTAATATGATAGAAATCAAGACTATTTTTGGTATTTTTAATTTTCTTTAAAATAAACAAACAATAATTAAATGTACTATATAATAATACTATAAATTCCAAATCAAATCTTAAAGGTTTAAATAAAATTCTCCTAAAGTTCTTACAGAAGCTTCCCCAGCAATGGCGCAAAAAACTTGATGCGCCTCTAGTGTGTGTTATTTTTCTACGTGTTTTAAGTCAATTTAATTTTTCTAAGATGATGCTAAAAATTTATCCTGACCCATAATTATGCAGTAATTTAGCTTTCAAAAGATGGTTAAGAAATTGACCCAATTTATAATTAACAGCTAATATGAAAAATCTAAATATTATAAAATATAGAAAATAGTTCACACACTAAGGGATGCAAGTGCATGTATCGCTTCAAGTAATATAGGGCTTTCTTTAAAAACCCCAGTATCGATCCCATTAAGAAGCAAGGTAAGAAATCCCTTAGGCTAATTCCAGTCTACTACTATAAGCAATTAGTTTGGAAGGTTGATTAAAGTGGTTTCAATGTATGCTAAGGAAACTAAGTTTACTAAATTAATTGCTAAACTTTAAAGTTAAATTTACTAAGGCTAAACAAAGTATTCTCACAAATAATTCAAATTTAAGAAAGTACATATCCTTCCCACTATAATGAATTTTTGGTTAATGATAGATATAAATGGTTTGAATTTATATTGTTCAAAGTAGGAGCAGTTTTAATTCTCTACCCTGATTCAGTGTTATAGAGAATCATTTGCTAATCTCAGGTTTAGTCACTAAATCTATGGTTGGACTTGGAGGATACTAGCTCTCACTCCAGAGCTCCCACTTCCCTTCCGCCGAAGGCTAACACTCGCTTTAGTTAAAAAACACTAAGACAAAATTAGCGATTTTAGTCTGTCACCCTAAAATCTCCAATTCTACTCCCAACAAAGTACATTTCCCTATTTATTTGAAACTATTTTCAGGGATGAAACACTCCTCCATAGAATTAAATGTGATTTTCACTCTGTTGTATAACTCAAACTCCATTTCCCAGATCATATGTTTCACAACAGATTTTTACATTTCAATTGGCTAGATTGGAAAGTAAATTAATAACGGAGTGAAAAAGTCATCACAATTTATTTTATATTTTAAAATGGCACATCCAACTCATCCCTTCATTTCATCATATCTCAGAGTAGGGAAAAAGAAAAAGAAGTCTACTCAAAACTCATGAGCAAGATACGACAAGACACAGATTATATATATATATATATATATATATAAATAAGTTTACAAAATAAAGAAATGAAAAAACAAAACTTATCTTAGACTCCTCCTCAAGTAAATCCCTCGATGTTCTTTTATAGCACTCTCTCTCTTCACAATCAACACTAAATTCTCGCATAGAATTTTAATGAAGAAGAAACCTCCCATCTTCCTTCTCCTCTTACAATTCTTCAAGAAAATCCTCTCCACACACAAGAATTTACTCTACAACACACTCACACACACTCACACACATGCACACACACACACTCACGCACATGCACCACACACACGCACACAACCCCCCACACACGCGCACACACAAACCCCCACACACGCCATTTTTACATTAAATTCATGCAGTCTTTTCTGATTCGTCATCCTCATAAAAGTTCTCTCTAAGTCAGAGTCATAAAATCCAAGGTCTGCAGCTTCTGAACTACACATACAAATTTAAAAACGTAACTAATATGATAGAAATCAAGAATATTTTTGGTATTTTTAATTTTCTTTAAAAAAAACAAACAATAATTAAATGTACTATATAATAATAGTATAAATTCCAAATCAAATCTTAAAGGTTTAACTAAAATTCTCCTAAAGTTCTTACAGAAGCTTCCCCAGCAATGGCGCCGAAAACTTGATGCGCCTTTAGTGTGTGTTATTTTTCTGCGTGTTTTATGTCAATTTAATTCCTCTAAGATGATGCTAAAAATTTGTCCTGACCCATAATTATGGAGTAATTTAGCTTTCAAAACATGGCCAAGAACTTGACCCAATTTATATTTAATAGCTAATATGCAAAATCTAAATATTATAAAATATAGAAAATAGTTCACACACTAAGGGATGCAAGTGCATGTATTGCTTCAAGTAATATAGGGCTTTCTTTAAAAACCCCAATATCAATCCCACGAAGAAGTGAGGTAAGAAATCCATAAGGATAATTCTGGTCTACTACTATAAGCAATTAGTTTAGAATGTTGATTAAAGTGGTTTCAATGTATGCTAACGGTTTACTAAAATAATTTCTAAATTTTAAAGTAATATTTACTAAGACTAAACAAAGTTTTGTCACGAAGAATTCAAACTTAAGAAAGTATCCTTCCCACTATAATGAATTTTTGTTTAGTGATAGAAATAAGTGGTTCGAATTTGTATTGTGCCAAATATGAGCAATTTTAATTCTCTACCCTGATTCAATGTTATAGGGAATCATTAGCTAATTTAAGGTTTAGTCCCTAAATCCATGGTTAGGCTGGGAGGATACTGACTCTCACTCCAGAACTCCCACTTCCCTTCCCCTAAAGGCTAATGCTCGCTTCAATTCTTAAACACTAAGTCCAAATTGAGAATTTTAGTCTGTCACCCTAAAATCTCAAATTCTACTCCCAACAAAGTATATTTTCCTATTTATTTATACCTAATTCCATGAACAAAACACTCCTCCATGGAATTAAATATGATTCTCACTCTGTTGTAGAACTCAAACTCCATTTCTCGAATCATATGTTTCACAACAGATTTTAACATTTCGGTTGATCAGATCGAAAAGTAAATTAAGAATGAAGTGAAAAAATCATCACAATTTATTTTATATTTTAAAATGGCGCATCTAAATTATCTCTTCATTTCATCATATCTCAGAAAATGGAGAAAGATAAAGAAGTCTACTCAGAACTCATGAGCAAGATACGACAAGACACAGATTATATATATATAAATAAGTTTACAAAATAAAGAAATGAAAAAAACACAACTTATCTTAGACTCCTCCTCAAGCAAATCCCTCAATGTTCTTTTATAGCACTCTCTCTCTTCACAATCAACACTAAATTCTTGCATAGAATTTTAATGAAGAAGAAACCTCTCACCTTCCTTCTCCTCTTACAATTCTTCAAGAAAATCCTCTCCACACACAAGAATTTACTCTATAACACACTCACACACACTCATGCACATGCACACACACACACGCACACACAAACCCCCACACACGCACACACACAAATCCCACACACATGCATACACACAAATCCCACACACACAAACCCCCAAACACGCACACACCCACATGAGAGGCGCTAAGCCCTCTTTTTAAACAGACACAAATTCTCACCATTTTTCCACGAGACAAATCTATTCATCCAAAAGAAATGTCTCTTCATTCAAGAGCCTACTCCAAGTTTCTAGATGCATTGAATCACTTCATTGGCTGTTTGAATCACTTGAGAGTCTTCTAGAACATTAAAATCAGCTAAAGATTTGTCAATAACCGTCTCAGGTGCTGTCAGCATCGGTCTGGGTGACATCGATGCTGATCTGTAGCAACTCCACTATTTCGCTCTGTTTGCCTCCGTTTTAGCTGTGTTTCGCCCTATTTCAGTTTTGTTTCATTCCTAATAGATAGATCTAAAAAATAAGCATGAAAACAACCTTTCTTTAAAGTGTAATTTTATTCAAAAGTGTGTGAGAAGTGTAAATGAGATTAAACATAGAAAGGCATATCGAAATATGCCAGGACAGAATTTTCTTTCTTGCTCGTTTTACTCCAAATTGCACCATTTTTTATTTTTTTCTCCAAAATTCCATTTCTTGTCCGTGAAACCAAAAATATGCAAAATCCATTCCTTTAAAGTTTAATATCATTAAAAATCATTAAAATTGAGCATACAATATATATGAAAAAGTAGTCATTTTTTAGGCATATCAATTATCACAAAAAATAAGCATAAAATAAGTACTTAAAACAGTATATTATTTTGGTGTATCAAAATCCCCCAAACTTAAATGTTACTTATCCTCAAGTGACACTTTTATTATGTCAAAACATATGACTTAGGATAGAGATTAATTTATAACTTCTATGCTTTAGTTTAATAAATATAATAGAAAAAATTAAGAAAACAAACCTTTAATAACTTAGATTCAAATTCTAAGTTTAGGAATATTTAGTAATCAAATTTATGATTTTTGAATCTCTATTCATTTGAAGAAGAATTGCAATTTTTCATATTAAGGTCATTTAGAACATTCATATGAAAAAGAACTTTATGAAAAGTTTACTAGGAATGTTACTAATACTCCAATATAAGTTTAGAAATTGAAATAAAGCTCCTTCCTTAAGTTGATTCAAGTGAAGTCAATTTTAGATTAGGCATCTTCTCAAACTTCTCCTCAATTATATATTTTTTCTTTTTTTTCTTTTCTTTCTCTTTTTCTTTTCTCTTTTCTTTTCTTTTAGGATCTTTTCAATTCTTTCTTTTATTTTTCTTTTTCTTTTTCTTTTTCTTTCCAAGTGAGGATTACTATATCTGGATAACCTTTAATAATTTTAAACTTCACTATTCTCTTCTTAAAGTCAAAACTCTACACCTTCTTTTACTTTATAAATTCATATTAGCTTATGATTTTTCATAAAGTCTCATTCTTTTCTTTTTACATGAAACTCAAAAATTCTTAACACTTCAAAAATATAATTTTCTTTACTTTAAATAGAAAAACATAGTCTTATTCTATCATACCAAATATCTTTAACTTTAGAATTGACCTTCATTTATTAAAAACTCTTTACCTAAATTTACTATAAATATTTATACACAGAAGTATAATCATTTAAAGTTAAATCTCAATAACCCAGGCCATGTGAAATTAATTTTTAAGAATATAGTTAATTGAGGACAAATAAAATTTAGTTTACTTCTTTTCAAAAATAAATTTTTCTTTCTCCCAAACTTAAGTATTTAAGTGATTTTAAAAATATTTTTAATATAAAAATTAGTAGGTGAAAGAAAACAATAAATGCATGAAAATAAAAACTGATCTGTAGAGGATTTCTGACTATGAAACTAGGCTTTGGTATACTACAGATACTAACTCTAAAACTACATACAGGCTTTAAAGCATTAAATAAAACATAATATATTCTAGAAAACTTGCTGAAAATTAAAAATAGAAATACAAAAACTAAAAAACTAAACTAAAATTACTAAAACTACAAAAAATGAAAGTCTGCAGTTACTATTACTGATTCAATTCACAACACTACATAAAAGTTTTTACTACAATAGGTTCCAATTAAAAGTATATCACAATACACTAAAAAATAACAAACAAGTATCAAAACACACTAAACTAAACACAAAAAAATCAATTCTCATCTCCTTCCTCTTCATCATTAGAATCTTCTTCTTCTTCTTCTTCTTCTTCTTCTTCTTCATCATGAACGGGAGCATAAGGAGTGAAACTAGGGCAAGCAAGAAAGTCCACATTAGGTTCACCCCTAAGATGTGTTACCATAACATTTTCGAAATCAATATCATGTGAAACTCTCCTCTGCTGATATTCATCATTATAAGCATTTCTTGCTCCTATCTCTCTCAACTGAGTTTGAATATTAACTGTCTATTTTTTGAATCATTAGATGGTCCATAATACCTTCAAGTGATATAGATTGATAAGTAGATGCCTCTACAAGAGATGTAGAGGGTTTATCCCTTTTTCCACTCCTAGATTCAATAAATGATTATACTCTCTGAATTATATGCCTCCTAATCGTATTTTATGGTTGTAATCTTTCTTCATTTCTATGGAATTCTACTCCTGATTGTTCACATAGAGTGAAAATCAGGACAGGTTATCTCGAACCACCAGCAATAGAACTACCAGCTATACTTCAAGCATGTTGAACTATAAGTGCACCAACATTTATTGCCTTCATGTTCTGAATGCAATAGGTTAGTACAACCCTGACTTTTGTAACATCAGCTAAATGATTTTTTGGCAACAGTCTGACATAAATGAAATGGTTTCATACTTTCAACTGAATAGTCAACATGGAAGCAGGGAAGTTAACTATCTTGTTAATAATCTTCCACTCCGCCCTTCCATCAATCAAAAATTGCAATCACTTCATTCAGTGATGAATCAATCATCGTGAATACAGTGTATTCATCAAAAATACACCCCTCAAACTATAAAATGTATTGATCCAATTAGCAGCAAATTCAACTTATTTACCTCTAACTAGGATGTGATTTTCAATATTGAACCTCAGGTTTGCATAAAACTCTCGAACAATCGCGACAATAGCCACTGCTGTGAAGTAGCAGAATCTTTCCCAGTTTCTGGTGAGAATCAGTCTCTCAATCTCGCCACTCGGGTTGGCAAACGCCCATTATTGGATCATTTTTTTTTATCTGAGTATTGTAACTGTGGTGGGCTTTGAAACTAACAAATCTTCATGCATCAAATTCCTCAGATAACCTTCCCTCTTAACACAAGGAGCCATTTGAAAATTCTACAAAAATCCAAACATAGTCCCAATAGATCACTAAATCAAAAATTTAACTTCTCAAGCAAGATTATTTGGTAAGAAACTTTTCACCATGATTTTTCTTCAAACTTTTTCATCAAAAATCCCAAATTTTGGATCTCCCAAATCCATGGTTAAAATAAAAAATTTCTAAGTTAAAGTGAAGCTCTAACCAAGTGAATATGAAATCTATGGTTTTTATCTTCTGAATCCTTCTCTTTCTTCCACAATGTGATGCTCTAGACCAAGATCTTGAGGTAGGAGACGACTTAAGCAGCGACAATGAAGTTTGTCTGTGTGATTTTGCGATTCTCTAGGCTATATGGCTTATTCAAACCTTTGGTGCATCATTCGCTAGAGCTTAAATTCACCAGATTTTGGTTTTTCTGGAAATCTACTCCGTACCACTTTACGTCAACCTCTATTTGACTAAAATAAACCTTTATAAGCATATGTAAACATCACACTAACATCAAACTTTCAAGAGCAACACAAAACTCACATTTTTATATAAAATTTGTGTTATTACAAACTAACATTTTTCAAGCCAACAAACATCAAATTCAGTGTTCTAAAGCAAACAAACATTCTAACACTGAAATCTGAACATCAAAATTCAAAACATAAACATATATAGTGTTCATTAGAAACGAAATGCAATCCAACTCAAAAAAATAACTAAAATAAATAGTACTAAACAAAATGTTTCGTGCACAAATTAAGATCAAACATCTTCTTCACTATCGTCCTTCTGGATATCTCCCATAGATTAGTAGTGCACATATAAGTTGTTGAAGGGTTGAAATGGAAATTCATCAGTTGAATTTTCCTCCTCAATCCAAGCATGTTTCCTAAACATGTGTATCATCCCATCTTCAATATGCTTGATATGTTCAAAATTTTCTTTTAGTTTCAAATCTAGATGATCTAACATTTAAGTAATATTCTCAATCACATGCATGAGATTCTATGCCTTTTTTCAATCTTCTTGATCTTCTTCAAAAGTGCAATCGAGTTGCAGTAGAGCTGAATAGGTGATGATATCTGATATCCTTGATCCATCAACAAATTCATATCATTTTCATCTCTCATTCTAATACAGTTGCAATAAACTTCTGGATCCATCGGCTTCCAAGGAAGAAGCACTTTTTCCAAACATTCATAAGGTACTTGTGATTGACTGCATAGAAGGAAAATTGTAGATGGATGTCCCAGCCCAATTGTAGATCCATTGACAATCAAACCCAAAACCAATTTCACAATAACATCTCCATTATCAATAGTTTTTCTGGTATGAATGCAATAATTTAAAATAGCGCTCTCCTTTGTTACCTTACTAATCTTCATAGTAGGCAGTAATTTTGATGAAATGAAGAAGTGTGAAGCTTTTGAAACTGGATTTAAAAATGATGAGGGAAAACTTACATTTCCATCATCTTTAGCCTCCCAAGTTTCATCTTCATCCGTAAGGTAGCGGTAGTGTTCATTCATACTCTCTCATGTAGGGGTAAAGTTTGCATAATGGCAGATAGGCACTTTCTCAATCATAAACATCTCATTTATTCTTGAAGGAGTGAACTGCACAAACATGCCTCACACATAAATTATTCCTTAGTTGATCCCTTGAAGATTTGCATAAATGTCTAGAACAACAACAATGACAATAGTGTAGCAAAGTACTTACTAATGCCTCTGCTCAATAATATTTTCTACTCGAGTATTTGGCATGTTGAATCCTCGATTCACAAATCCCCTTTCTTTGATAAGCCTCTTCTTGACTAGCCCTTGATCATGTAACTTCTACGCATCAAAATTGACAAACTTTCTCTGGTTGAAAATTCTAAATCTAGCAGAGTTTTTAGAGTGGGAAGTCATAGGATTTTAAAAGTGGTGACTCTTCCCTCATTTTCCCCCCTAAAATATGGTTTGGATTCAATTTTTAAGATTTATATGGAGAATAAATCGCTAAAAACTGCTATTTGACATGTTTTAAATCAAATTCAGACATAGAATGCATCATGCGTCAGCTTTCTAGAATTTGGTGCATCATGTGATAATCTGACGCATCATGCGCCAGTTCCAAAATTTTCGCCAATTCAATTTTGATCCAATAAATTCTCAAATTTTCCATAAAATTAGGCAAATAAAGATGTTTTCAAATATTTTATCAAATACACGGACAACATAAAGACCTAAACATTAATATATGTAAAATATTTCAAATAAACGAAACTCTAAAGTAAACTAAACAACAATAAATATGGGTTGCCTCCCGCAAAGTGCTTGGTTTAATGTCGTCAGCCCAAAATTCCCAGTCTTATTCTGGTTTACCCAATATTACAATCTCTTTAAAATTTAGTCTTTGACCATTAAAATATAATTTCAATCTGGCCATTCACTTTAAATATTCTTCTAGTCTTGGGGTCTTCAATATTAACTGCCCTATTGAGATAAACTTTTATAACCTGAATGGCCCTTTCCACCAAGACTTCATTTTTCCAAAAAATAATTTCAATATTTTATTATATAATAAAATTTCATGTCCAGGTTAAAATTCTCTATTTATTATCTTCCAATCATGCCATTCTTTCACCTTTTCCTTATAAATCCTCACATTATCATAAGGTTCATTCACAATTTTCTCAAGCTCATTCAATTGCAATAATCTTTTCTCACCAGCATCTTTCAAATTGAAATTGAATTCTTTCATCACCCAATAAGCTTTATGCTCCAATTCAACTGGCAAGTGGCAAGTTTTACCAAAAATTAATCTATATGGGGACATTCATACAGGTGTCTTATAGGTTGTCCTATATGCCCATATGCAGTATCTAATCTAGTAAACCAATCCATTTTATTAAGACTAAAACTCTTTTCCAAAATTCTCTTAATTTCACAATTGGATACTTCTACTAAATCATTAGTCTGGGGATGATAAGTTGTTGTAATTTTATGCATTATATTATATTTTTTCACCAATCTTGCAATTGTTTCATTCTTAAAATGAGATTCTCTATCGGTAATGATTACTCTCTTCATTTAATATCTTGTAAAAATATTTTTAATTAAAAATTTTGAAACACTTCGAGCATCACATCAAGGTA
>JXCR01132687.1:1735-39204 GCA_002079205.1 Phalaenopsis hybrid cultivar
AAAAAAAAAAAAAAAAAAAACTTAATAGTAGAATGATCGTAACACTAACATACAAGAACTGGGAGTGGAGAGGAAATATTTGGGGAAGTTAGAAGGGAAGGATACAATCACCATCTTAAAGAAGAATGCAACCGGAACACCACCATCTCCTTGGATACAACCAACAAAAAATAAATAGACTTCACACAGAAGATCTGAAGACAACACAACTAGAACTGCTTCCTACACACACCTAGAGACGATTGTTTATAGCCTCCGAAGAAACTTCCACAAAAAAGAGACAAGAAGAGACTAGAAGAGCCCTTTCCAAAGTTTCTACAGGCGTCATCTACCCCTGGATCATGAAATTTCACGATTCCCGTCTTAACACAAGATTTCTCCCATGTTTGTGGTTTCGTGCGATTCCCCACTCTTGCAAAGTCTCACGAGCTTCAATCCTACGGGATCAAAGTGCCCTCAATCAAGGAGCAGTTTAGTGCCTGTATTAGGCCATTGGCAGCACCCGTATCAGTCTCTTGGGTTGGGGGAGTTTCAACTTTATTGGTTGAAGCTTTCATTTCGTTATTAGCCATTCTGGATCCTAGTGGCGACTACACAGTTGCCCACGGTATTTGAGAGCTTTCCTCAGTTTGTGCGCAAATGTCCATATCGATCAATCTTATTGATATTGTGGGCCAAACCTATACTGATAATCTTCCCAAAGTATCCTATGATCGGTTCGATTGCGCGCATAGCGAGAGTAGTCAACCCTTCTTGCACGGTGGTGGACTCGCTGGTACGGTGTCCTCCTGATGTAATCTTGGATGTATCTTTCATATATCGGGGGTGGGTGTCTCTGTCCTCCCATCTAGTGTTATCACTAAAACTAGTTCCATTGACACCATTCTGTTGAAAATGGATCCCGTGACCTCAGACTCCATCGAAGGAGGGTAATGTGTTTTCTGTCCTTTGTGAAGAAATACGTGTTTTATATCCGCCGTGATGAGTCCTTCGGTCATAATGTTAAGGTCATCCCAACAAAATGGGACAGACATCCATAAGGACCACGTCACACCACACCTATACTGATAAACTTCCCAAAGTTTCCTATGATAGGTTCAATTGCACGTATAGTGAGAGTAGTCAAACCCTTCTTGCACGATGGTGGTGCTGCTAGTACGGTGTCATCCTGATGTAACCTTAGACGTATCTTTCATGTATCGGCGACAGGTGCCTCTGTACTCCCGTTTAGTGTTATCACTAAAATTGGTTTCACTGACGTTGTTCTAATGAAAAGGGACCCGTGACCTCAGACTCCATCAAATAAGGAAGGGTGATGCATTTTTTGTCCTTGGTGAAGGAATGTGTGTTTATCCGTCGTGCTGAGTCTTTAGTTCATATTACCAAGGTCATACCAACAAAAAGTAACAGACATCCATAAGGACCATGTCACACCATGCATATACTCCCAAAGTATCCTATGATCGGTTCACTTGCGCGTATAGTGAAAGTAGTCAAACCCTTCTTGCACGGTGGTGTTGTTGCTAGTATGGTGTCATCCTGATGTAATCTTGGGCATATCTTTTATGTATCAGGGATGGATGATACATTTTTCGTCCTTGGTGAAGGAATAAGTGTTTTTACATCCGTCGTGTTGATTCCTTCGGTCATATTGCCAAGATCATCCCAACAAAAGGTGACAGACATCCATAGGGATCACTTCATAACACACCTAGTCTTGCGATTGGCCTTCGATAAAAAAATTCTACCAAGCCTCTTCGGTTGATGCTGACTTGATTCTCCTTCTTTAGTCATGTCAGTGAATATGACTGTGAATGCCTTTGAGCTGTCAGTCTCAATTTCTCAACCATCTGCGTAAATGCCACATACTTACTGCCCCCGCCATTGATTATTAGACTATATACATTTCCCTTCACTGTGCAGTGGGTGTAGAATATGTTTCACCGGTATGAATCCCTAGTGTCTTCAGCCTGTAGGTTCTATCGAATCAGAAGCGCTTCTCCTTTATCTGGGGTAAGTTGATACTCCTCGCCCAGTTCCTCGGCTTTCTCTAGGGTGGCATGGTAAGGGATTAAGGAATAGAAAATAAGAATTTTAGTGGGGTTAGGGTTTGGTTTGTGGAAGGTATATTTGGTGGTAGGAAAGAGAATTTTGGTTTATGAGGGATGCTCGGAAATCCTAGGATGGAACTAGGATGGAATTAGCTCTGACATCAAATGATACCAGAACTAATTGGGAAAATAGTGGAAACACAAAAAGCAAACTTTCACCAATATTAAAATAGGGTTACAACCTATCTTGAACAGAAAATAACAACACACACAAATAATGACACAAACAAACACACCTAAATGTATTCCAATGAGTGGTGGAGATCGACGAAGTGGGTCGAGATGGTTAGCGGGGTTGGTGACAACAATAAAGTGCTAGTGGCAGCAAGGTTAAGGTGCAGAACTGTAGAAACAATAAGTGGGAAAGATTGTAAGTGGTAGCCAGCGGTAGTGGGGCAGTTGAGGAGAGTTTGAACGGAGTTAGGTAAGTGGACAGTAGTAATAGTTTGTAGAAAAGAGAGCGGCGCAGTGTTAGGTGATGAAGGGAGAATTCGACAGCTGAGGAGTGGGGAGGAGAAGGTAAAAGGGAAAGATACAATCATCATCTTTCGAGAAGGACACAGAGCACCATCATCACCTCGGATACAACCCACAATGGGGAAAATGACTCCTACACAGGAGATTTGAAGACAACACAACCAGAAATTCTTCTTACATGCACCTAGGGGCGACCATCCATAGCCTTCGAAGAAACTTTTACACAAAAGAGGTGAGAAGGAACCGAAAAAGCCCTTTGCGAAATTACTACAAATGCCCCCATTGTGGATTCTTCCGTGTCCGTGGCTTCGCGCAATTCCCCGCTCCTGCGAAGTTTCGCGGGTTTTGATCCTGCACCATCGAACCGACCCAAATTGGGGCGCAGTTTAACGCCCGTATTAAAGGGCTGCTAGCTCCAGCGTCAGCAGGTTTACTTCCAGATTATGGAAGAAGGTTCAGGAAGTTTTGGGCACGACTGAATTTTAGTATAGCATTTCACCCTCAGACAAATGATCAGTCAAAGAGGACTATTCAATCAAAGATTTACTCAAGTTATGAGTCATTGACTTTGATGAAGGTTGGGAATCACATTAGGATGACTCCATTAGAAGACTTGTATGGAAGGAAGTGCAGGACAACTCTATGTTGGGTTGAAACAGGTGAGTTAATTTGGTTGATGGTACGACTGAGAATATTAGACTAATCAGAGATAGACTGAAAGAAATGCAGAATATGCAAAGAAAATACTATCATGCACAGAACTGTTGAGTTTGATGTTGGAGAGCTTATTTTTATCAAGGTTGGTCCATTGAAGAGTGTACAACATTTTGAGAAGACGGGAAAATTGAACCCAAATTTGTCATTCCATTTGAGATTGTGGAGAGAATTGAGAAGGTGGCTTACATATTGGTTTTTCTAGCTCAGATGGAGGGAGTGAATACTATTTTCCACATTTCTTCACTGAGAAAGTTTATTTCAGATGAAGCTAGTCGGGTGATAGCAGACTCAGTTGATATTCAGCCTAATTTGACTTATGTTGAAGACCTTGAAAGAATTATGGATTATGAAGTAAAGAAGCTGCGTAAAAGAGAGATTTCATTCGTGAAGATTTTATGGAAACACGGGTCTAAGAAGAATGTTACTTGGGAGAAAGTTTCTGAGATGCAAAAAAAATATCCACAGCTTTTCGTTTAAGGTATATTTATTCTTGTATTAACTCTTTCAAAATTTTGAGCACGAAATTTTATTAAGGAGGGGAGATTGAAATAACTGAAATAAAATAATAATAATAATAATAATTTGAAAAGGCAATTAGACTACACATCCCTTTAACCCTTCAATTACGACATAAGAGTCGTATCTCCATTCATGTGAATCGAGAAGGAAGACTTCTAGAGAAGGGGAGCAATTTCGGTGCAGAGGAGAAGAGGAGAAAGAAGAAGAGAGGGGAAGCTACCAAATTCGTGTGTAAGACGACTTCGTGCCCTAGACGAAGAAAGGAAAAGTCCACTTCGTCGCTTGTTGTGAGTCACCTGGAGTTGTCGGAGCCGGCAATGTTATTGTGAGAAGTGGGTTAAGTTGGAATCAAGACCGAGGAAGAGGAAGAAGAGAAGTGGCTTCGTGCATTGCAACCGTACGCGAAGGAGAAGAAGACATGTGCATAAGAGGGAAGGACGGAATATGCGGCTTTGTTCACGTACAAAAAGAAAAAGAGAAGGGACTCAAAGTCGGTGATCCTTGCACTCGACATGCGCAGAGGAAGGAGGTTATGCTCCTGTGCTCTGTTGGGGTGAGGCGGGACCGAACAAGAAGAGGAAGAAGGGGAATCGTGTGCTCTGAATCTATAGCCGAGACCGAAGGAAGGAGAAAAGGATTTCGTGTGTCAGCTTGGGTAGCTTGCCGAAAAGTTATAAGATAGGATTTTTTTAAAGTAATATATAAATAAATAAATAAATAAATATATATATATATTAAAACACGATTTACTCGCGCGCGGCGACGCGACAAAATGGGTGTCCTCCCTAAGCAAAGTCAACGTTTCGAACGCGTTGGTGCAGTCCGTTTTGTCATCCGGGGTCGAAATTCAAATTTCACAATCGAGTCAAAAACGCGTCGAAATTCAAATTTCACAAAATTTCGACCCGCGATCGATCGTCTCAAAAGGTTTACTCGAGCCCTCGACGAATAACAGTGCAAGCGATGCGAATCGTGGCGATCAGACGCATCGACTCTCCGAATTGCAAAGTTTATGCGTGCGGGAGTGCGAATTGTGCAGAAGGTCACCCTAAGGCTCAAAAAGTCCTATAAGAATCCCTTTTGGGTTCCTCATGTTGGTTTCATCCTTCTAAGTGTTAGAAGTCGATACCACACACGCGAAACCACAAAAGAGTACAAAAGCGGNTATATATATATATATATATATATATATATATATATGTTAAAAAAGCGTGTTTAATAATAATACTAATGGAAAGTTTTATTGGATTCAGGACATAACATATGGTGAATTCATATTCGAAGGAAAAGTTGGATAAGTGTGCAAGTGAGGAATGAGACCGAGTTAAAAAATCTAAAAGATAAATGTTAAGCCTTATGTTATTATGAATATTACTGATACAATATGCTAAAGTAATTAATGTTATTAATTTTTTTTAGATTAAAAAGTGTGAAAGAATCCGTTAAATTTTTGGGCTTTGAGGAAGATGTGAAGCAAGACATTCGAGAGAGATAAGATAAAGATATACAAGTGATTATTTTCTTTTATGCATTACATCAATATTTTAGTATATGAATAATTATTTTATTAAATGGTTTAAAATAAGTTTTTTAGTTATACCTTGAATATTGAAAGTATGAATAACATAAAAGACGTGAGGAAAATAACTTAGATATGAAAATGCGTTATAAAGAATTTTAATTGATATGAAATATTAAGTAAATGATTAATCATACAAAATTACTCTCAGTTAGTACCAACAGGGGATGCGAAGGACCCGTGCACGCAATAGAAAATGATAAAGGTGTACCTTCGAGTACAAAAAGAGAGTACCATCGAGTACCTTTTGAGAGTACATTTTTTAGGATACATTCGAGTATGACGGTAATCCTATTATGATCATTAAATATGTTAAAATGATAAATATTTAAGGTGAAACATAAATGAATAAAATTAAAGTGAAAGTTTAAGGTTTTACAAAGTAATAAATTGTATTTTTTTTAGGTCATTCATGCATAACAAACATCATAATTTAATCTATATTAGATTATAATTATTCATTAAATCAAATTTACATTTGAAGTTAATATTTTCTTTCAGGTTGATATGTCTCGCTGAAGAGATTTGATTTAAAGGAAGAGAACTATAGCTAATAAGTGCTAGTTATCATGTGTTTACAGTTTTTTATATTGTTTCCTGTAGATATTGATATACTGCTCTTTACTGGTTGAGATGTGATTTTCAGATTAAGTTGTTTCTGAATGTTTAGTTTTATTGCAATTTATGGTATAATTACTCTTTTATATATAAGGAGTTTCTGAAAAATTTTATGAAAAATAAAATAAAATATTGATATCGTCTGACCTCAATTTCTGTCTTAGTTAATTCTCAACAACGGGTTGGGTGTTGACACACACACGCACGCGCACACACACACACGCACACACACACACACAGATATATATATATATATGCTCAGAACGCTAAATTAAGATAAAAATGTTTAAGCTTTCATAAAATCAACTTTCTTAGAATAAAATAAGGCGGGTAGCTTCAGCCAAGTAAGCATTTATAGGTTGATCATACAATAAACGGGCAACTTAGCATTAACATATTTATTCAAATTATAAACCTAAAAGAACTTTTCTAGTAACAACAGTTTCAAATACATACGAAAAAAATATATAAAATGAAAATAGAATAACAACAATTACCTGAAAGTCAGCAAATGCAACAGAAACCCCGTTTCTCTTTTGCAGCAACAATTTTAAAAAGCCTGGGTATCTACATGGCAAAGCAAAGATTATCGGAACTCACTGAAGTAACATAGTATTAATAACATTTACACTACATATAAAATAATAAATTTCTCTGACTTGGAAAAGATGCTTGTCAGCTCTTGCTCAGAACAAGTTGGACCAAGATTAGCCACAAAAAGAGTAGGGCAAGGAGGATTATTTTGAAGAGCATAAGTTCTTGAAGAAGTCTGCAATTCCAAGAAGACATAATTACAGTACTAACAGTAGAAATTTGGGCTAGCATGCACAAGAAAAAAAAAGGCACTCGCAGAACGTTCATGAAAGGTGAATTTGAAACTTGAGAAATTTCTGCATTTGGTGAAACAAATTCCCAGCACAAAATTGTTTGTGCAGTGTAAAATAACAAGTATCATTCTTCCAACAATGAGTAAAGAACACGAAAATCAGCAAGAAATATATTTTTAAACTGAATAATGGGAAATGAAAGCAGCAATAGCATAAATCATGACTGTAGAAACAAACATCTGCAGATATTGAAGAACATTATGGAAAAAAACCTTCAGAGGCAGACTAGGAAATGGAATCAACTTAAGATTGTATCATGCTTTCTAATAAAGAAGTTATGTATGGGCTATCCAAATAAAATGGCCATTACCCATTTAATAACAGCAATCTAAAGTATACGCATATACCTTTTTTTCTTTTTTTTTTTCTTTCATCGGGTATATCCATATACCTTATACCTTATAACTCTTTATTCATTTATTTATCTATTTATTATACCTTCGAACTCAACTAATAATCATCTACAAAAAGATTCTTGAAATAATTTGTAGAAGAAGTCAATCTATATAGAACAATAACAAGTTTGTTATTGGAATGTGAAACAAGACAAAGAGCCCACCAGTTTTTTTGGGTCCACTTCATGAGCTTCATCATAGTGAAAGCTAATATGACTGCAAGAAACGAACAAAACAAACTAAGTCTCAAACTGCTTATACAAAATAGCCAAAGCAAAATGACAAAGTTCAAGGACCATATTCCATCTAACCATGCTCTCTAAATGACAATCATTTATATCATTAAGCTTGATCATATCTAAAATATTGCATATTTAACTTGAATAAAACTCAAATAAGAAAAACTAAACATTAAGCAGTGTGCCTTAACCTTTGTGTAGAAGGATAATCATACGTGCTGTAAGCAGAATTAACCTTTCCAGGCATGTGTATATTGCTCCCAACACCTGCTAGTGCGCAAAGTGTTCAGACATGTGCAACATGAGCTTGAGGAGTGTTACAGGTGATTAGTAAGTTGTAATCACTAAAGATAAAAAGAAAATAAGAACAGACAACCTGAGATACCTAATAGTTAGAAAAGTTGATTATACTAAGCAATTTCTGGAAAACTCAAACAGGAACTTATTAATTGTTATGACACTTTACAGTTTTCTCTAAATATAAACTAGCTTATAGTGAAACTATTTGCAGTTCAAAATTTTTTGGGAAGGATATTGAAAAAGACCTAGGAGTATCTTGAAAATAATAATTGGTGCACAAATGTGCGGGTTTGGGAAGGACTTTTGCCTGGGATGAACAAGACCATTTGTTCTTAAGCAAGGCATACAACTCCCAAAAGAGCATTACAGCACTTAAAAATCTTAAATACTAACCTTTTATTTGGCGTTTAGTAGATTTGGAATTGGACCTCGCAAGATCAATGTAAAGAGTTGAATTATTCTCAAGATCAAAAACCAAGCCCTATGAGACGAAAGAAATATCATTAGTTAAAAATAAAGCAAAGCACTTTAGTAGTGAGTAAGATGATGACAGGAAAGAGTCAATCAGTTACATTTTCAAAATTAGATTTCAATTAAACTAAACTATAAAGTGGCCAGATAGGTTAAAAGCAGAACAATGAGGGTCAGATTTGCAAATGGAATTTCAGTTAACCGAAACTAAGATTTCTATCTAATTTGGTGGTTATGGGTTTAAATCAAGCACATTTTACCTCTACAATAGGACAAAACTGTAAACATCAATCCCACCCCAAACTCCCCATTGGGAAAATGCTTCATGCACTTAGTGCAATTATTGACATAAAAAAAAAAAAAACAAGGGCATTGCTAATTAGAGATCATGCTTAAGCTTTTCTTAGTTGTATTTCGTGTATCTTCTGAGGGTTTAAAACATTAAACCCTAGTATCAGTTTGGGGAAATTACCACGCAGCCTAGGAAATAGACTTTACTTGCAGTTAATATGGCTCAAATCCAGTGAAGGGAAGCAACGAAGTCTCCAGATGTTGTTTAATCTCAACATAGTTAAACTGAGTAGCCGTTATGATAAGCAAATAAAAGCAAAGCATATGTTTTCGTTTTCTAGATTTGTAAAGTTCCAGCAAAGCAAATAAAAGCTAAAAGAATCATCCATATACATATAAAAAGATGTTGAATAAATTCTTACATTCAAAGCATGCATTGCAGCAACCGCAGACTGCTGGTCAGCAAAGACAGCAAATGCATATGGCTGTAAACCAAAGAAAGATAAGAATGAGCTAATCATCAAAATAAGAAACTACATCATCAAAGATTAGAATGGGGTTCTCTTTGTATCAAGCATTGCATCACAATCTGAAATCCTATACCTTCACACACATATTTGACACATACACTGGTATTTCTTCGTATTCCATCTATGTGGCTGCATATTATGCAACAAAACATGACATATCCACTTGCATTTGCCTCCAATTTGATGGGTCCTTGCAAATTAGGCAGGGTTAGCAATGGTGCCTCACTTATTTTTCTCTTTGGTAGTGGAAAATATTTCATACCATTGGCTCCATTAAAATTTGGAATTTTCTCTAGAAATGGCATATAAAGGGCAAGAGCTACTAGCAAATGATGAAGGAAGACGCCCAAGAAGCTCCTTACATGTGTCATTTTATATGATCTTGTCCACTCCTGGATACAGTTGCTCACCTCAAATTCAGATAAAGGACAGACTTCTTTGCAAACTTACAAGAGGTGGAGTTAACATTGTTGCATCAGGTCAAAAACCGTCCTCATGTTCTGAATGGTACTCCCAAAACTTATTAAAGATAAATATATTATCTCGGTTGACAATAATGAAGTCATAATGGTAAAAAGCATAATGTCTTTCATCAGTAGCATACAGGCAGCAAGGTTGACTCACAATCCATTCGTATAGACAACTTCACACAATCTTACCAGTTGCATTCTCATTTATCTGCGCTTAGAGATGGTCATATTTGAAACATAGCTAAGAGAATATGTTGGCGGCTTTAATTGGTCTAGCTGGTAATCAATGTATAGGAAAAGATAATGATTTTTACACAATTCTTTTCGAAGGATACGATATTTGGCATTTATCATCCACGTCGTCCTACTTGAGAATCACCACAATTAGTTATCCAAATGGAGAACTTCTGAATTGAATCACTCCATTCCTAAGCATAGCCTGCTTTTTAGCTTATTCTGAATTTTGGTACAGTACGAGATTTAATAGCCATGTGTCTACGATTAGTTGAATGTCATGCTTGATGTGTCGCTCTAGTGGAAACCATTGGACCTCCTTAAGAAGTGAACTCCTCAATCAACTTTTGCACGTGCATGTCACCATTCTTACCCACAACAGAGGGGGCTAAGCATGTCTATTCTGCTTCAACAAGACAAACAAGCAATAATAAGAACTTCTAGCGAGCTTTGATAATATTTCATGCTTGGCCTATTGTTACCATGGCTCATCATGGAATTGTTGTAGTCCTTCAACGAGGTCCTTTCATTTTTTTATGAACAAGAATAAGTATGATTGTCGATGTAGTGCTGCATATCTATCATTTAAGTATAGGCAACCAAAGATGACCTATCGGATCTCAAAGGAACTACATCACACTAAATATTGTCAATGTAGCCATTGTGATAAAGAACATGAGTCCAAACTGACAATCAATCTTTATTTCTAATCCTTTCAGGATCCAACCCAAAGGATAAGAGCCTAGACGGATGTCCACCCCTAATTTCTAAAACAAACTGACAAAAATGAGGTTCTTTCAACCATTCGTGTCAATGATAACGTTGATCACCAATTGCTTGACCTGTATTCTAAAAGTAATTCATGTTACATGTTTATATTAAAGGAATGCCCCGCAACAATATCCTTTAAGCATTTTCATCAGAGATAAAAGATATATGGCTTGTCCACAAGACTCATTATTAAGGTTTCCACTATTAAAGTAGTTAATTTTTCTTTCTCATCCAACAGTTCAAGATGTATCTTCCAACATTTCTCCTTTGTGCTGGTAGGTTTCTAACAATGGTCATAGAACTTACCAAAGGTATTGTTTTTAGAAGAAAGGATAGTCATAAGATAATTAGATGCCTTATTCCCTATTTATTTTAAGAGAAAGAGGACCCTTCTTATAATGTTTATTAGTTCTTCTCTATACTATCTCAGTTCTTTTGTTCTATCCCTTCTATGGCATCGCCATCATACAAGCCCGTTCAATCAACGATAAGGAATAAGTGGAGTTTAATTGTAGATTAAGAGAAAAACCTTGAGGTTTACTTCATTGATGTTTTCATATTTACAATATTTACTCCCAAATTGACAGTTGAGCGCAAAAACTTTGTAGTGTCCCCTCACATAGACTATACTAGTGGTTGCCTCATATTTTCATTTCTTCCATAGATCCTCTACATAACTTTTAGAAAATAATCCATGAAAAATCAACCCCTTAAATTGTCCGCAAGTTACTTCTTGATGAACAATATTTTTTAGATGTGCATTCCACGATACCAAAGCATAACAGCAAAGTTTCAATCAGAAAAGGCCAATATTATCACACATTCTATAACTGTGTAATGAAATCAGTTTTTGGTTCATCAATCCACAAGTCCAATTTCTTTATGTTAATTATTCCATTATAAATAGAGATGCCCACTTTTCTTTCCACCTTGAAAGGTCATGCTCTTCTTCATTGCCAATCGTGACAATCACATATTCATCCCTATATGTCCACCAATGTTAACAACATTTGCTTTCATGAGCGTTTTTTGTGCAGCAATTGGGTTATTATAATTTGGTGAAACCAAAAAATTGCATCTTCAACCGTTGCATCATAAAAACTACTTTCTCAGACAATCGTCTAGCCACTTGTTTAGCTAGATTTGGAAGATTTTCACTCTCAATCATTTCAACCACTCCCATCTTAACTTTGCTTTTATTTTTTTGGTGCTAAACAAAGAATTCCTTCTCCAATACCTTGCTATCCTCTATTTATGTGCAACTTGAATTAAAGAACAATGCTCTAATACCAACCTGATCTCATACAAACTGTCAAAAACCTCTTACTGTTATAACTTAAGTCGATAATTAAGAGCCCAAGGGGAAAAGCGAGGGATATAGGATTTTCCATAAGCCCTAATGCTCGAGGGAATAAAGTTAGATATAGCTTACTGTCTGCTATTTGTTATAAATAATATTTATGAAGATGTAAATTCATTCATTACGCTCCATGCCCCATAATCTCCAATTAGGGTTTATTATAGAGTTATGAGATTATCACAAGCTAATCACTCTCAATAATTAACCAAATTAATTTACTAAACTAATTACAACTGGATTCACATCGCAGAGAGTTTGCAAAAGCAAAAGGTTGGTACTGAGAAATTGACAACAATCAGAAGCCACATGCTTCTGAAGATAAAACAAAAAGGTTATTTCCCGCATCAGAAATCATAACTCCTCAATTTAACATTCGTTGAAGTATCTTGCCGAATCAAAACCAGCTGAATCGTATCTAAATCATCCACTTTCAAATTCAATGAACAAGCTTTTACCCACACCCTGTACAGTTCCACCAAATAGTACAGAGACCTCTTAACAAAACACTCGCCATCTAAACTTCCGAGTGATTAAACGAAAACCACACTAAAATAAACAATGCACCCACAACCGAATGGTTGAAGCAGCACGATACACAGCCATATAAAGGATGTTACAGATTCCAAACTACATCATAAATAATCAAGGAGACTGAGATGGAGATCAATAATTACTCGAGAGGAATCAGTGGAGCTCCGAAGATGGGACGACACGTAGCCAGGGAATTCTCGGAAGAGGTTATAAATCTCCCGTGACTTGCAGTCGTCGGGAAGACCAGCGATGAAGAGGGTCCGGACTTCATCGTGATGGGTAGGGGGAGGGGGATGCGGGAGAGCGTAGNTGGCAGCGCGTGTTGATGGTAAGAGGAAGGAGTGGCGTCCATGGAGGAGGGTTTCTCCGGTGAGGGGAACGATGGGACGCTGCAGTATTTATCGGGCAGCTGCTAAGGATGGGATTTTTCATACGGATATCTATTTAGGATTTTGTGCATTTACACCCTAATACACATAATCGGAATGTAATATTTTTTTAATTTTAACAATGCTAATTGGTGGCAAGATTTATATAAGATTTAGGAACTCTTTGGGGGCAGCTAAGCATTATTTATAATCTATTTATTTACAGATTATCCTCACAATCTGATAATCTGCAGATTATCTTAATAAGCTGGTTGGTTGTTTGAAGGAGCTTATTCAGAGGAATTTAGGGTATGTTTGGGTCAGCTTATAAGTGCGAGCGACGTTTTGAAAATGGTATCTCACCGTTTGGAAATCATGTTTCGACAGCTTATCCGAAAACGCGGTTTGTTTTTTTTTACATTAAACTAGGCCGCGAGTCGAACCATGTGGGTCACCCGCATGTCGTGTTTCAGGATAAGCACAAGATGTCTCAAACGCACATTTATTTGCAGTTGTTTCTGGATAAATGATCATTCTGCCCGTATTAAGTAATATTGTTTGTAATAGAACTATATGGACAATATAATTAATATAACAGAAGTAGAAAACCAATACATAACAGTTTAAAAAAAAAAGATACAGTATGCACTTATGCATGAGTATCAAAGCTGATAAAATAAAGATACAAACAATTACAAATACAATTAAAATTATTAAAATGTTGATTTTAAAACCCTGCATATGTCATCAACTAAACTGTCTTCCTGGAAAACCATCCAATCCTAATCACCGTCGGCAAAAGAATATGTCGGGATATTGGCCCAATGGAAGAAATTGGACATCGCAGAAACACCCATGAGGCAATCGTAGAATTGTCTCTAGTGGTTATGAGTCTGACGTGACATGAGTAAGGGAGTCTGTAGTCCGCAGTAACACAACACAACTCGGGAGGTCCCTGAAATTCTGAAGCCTGTGTTTCTACAGAGATAAAACATAAAAAATCATGAGTCTAATCAGAAAATTAAATTAAGGTTTAGATATCTACAAGAGAATTGAATTAAATGAAAATCGTATCGAACAAAAAAAACATAAATAAAAAAAAGTGAGTGTGAGGTATCAGACAAACACATTCAAAAACCAAAAAAATTTCATAGAGCAAATCAATCGAATACCCAACGAAATACAACTAACAAAAATCCAACTGAAAGAGCATCAACTAACGAAAATTATCAGTTGCACTGTCCTCCTAGGAAACCATCGTTCCTTGATCACTGTCGGCTGTGGAATATGTCGAAATGTCGGCCCAACGGAAGAAACAACACATCGCAAAAACACCCCTGAGTCTACCATAGAACTGTCTCCCATTATTGTAAGTCTGACGTGGCGTGAGTAAGAGAGCTTGCAGTCTGCAGTAACACAACACAACTTGAAAGGTTCATGAAATCCTGAAGCTCATGTTTCTATAGAGATAAAAACTGAAAAAATATTATTCTTACCATAAAATTAAATTAAGGCTTAGATATCGACAAGAGAATTGAATTAAACAAAATCTATATCGAACAAAAAAAAACATAAATAAAAAAATGTGAGTGTGAGGTCTTAGCCAAACACATTCAAAAACCAAGAAATTTTCATTGAGCAAATCAATTGAAAGCCCATCATTACCCGACGAAATCCAAATAAAAAATCCAATTGAAAGAGCACCAACTAACGAAATCATTTCATTCAACACTTATAGATCAATCGTTATGAGATGTCCTAGGGAGGATTTAAGGAAGATGAGAGGTGAAGGAGCAGATGGGAGTCGAATCGAGCATGAGAGCTTGAGAGGAGAAGGATACAGGATCGTGTTAGGCCAGACGAGAGAAAGGGCAACAAGGTAAAATGGAGTTAACAAACACGGGCCACAGAGTCGATCCCGTAGCCGCGTATATTAAAGAAATAACGGAGGCGTTACAAAAACCCCGCTCGAACATTTAAAACAAACGTGGAGGTGGTGTTTTCAAAATGCCGCCGCACCAAATAAGCACACCCAAAAGGGACCTAAGCCTTCTTTGAGATGTCGATAGACCTCCGTTGTGTTCCATAAAATCTCGAGTGAATGTCGGCGGCTCATTTCATGGTTTGCCTTCTTCGAAAGTGCTTTAGCGCGAATTACTTTTTTCTCTATTTTTCTATCACAATCTCCACTCTGCCGTTCTGGTTCGCGTTCTGCATCAAAGCTTTTAATTCAAAAATCCATCGCGTTTACCAGACCATTTTAATAGAGTTTTTAGGAGTGTTTTTTTCAACCAAATTTCTTCAATGTTGACGCCGCATCAAATGACCCTTAATTTAAAAACTTACAGATCTTTGAAAAATATCATTCTAAGAGCTCTTTTGAAAGGAGTTTTGCTGAAAGACAAACAATGGAGCTCATTTAAAGATCACGTTCATGCAACAAATACTTTCATCAGCTATCTAAAACGGTGAAAAATTATTGTTTTGTTGAAACAATTTTGTGAGAAACTACTTTGTCAAACAAAAGCAAATCCACACTTTGGTTTCCACTAAAGACAAACAATGGAGCTCATTAAAGATCATGTTCATGGAACAAATACTTTCATCAGCTAACTAAAACGGTGAAAAATTGTTGTTTTGTTGAAACAATTTCGTGAGAAACTACTTTGTCAAACAAAAGCAAATCCACACTTCGGTTTTCACTACAACATAACGGAGGTTCGGTGACTTCTCAAATATAGCTTAAATCTCGTACACAATATGGAATCCAATTCAGGTTTTCACTGATAGCTCAAGTCGCGACTCCTCTTTGCTTTAGTGTCACGGTTTTATGATGTGAGTGCCCGAAGAGGGAAAAATACCATGGATGTAGTGTGCTAATTTTTTAAAATAATAATTCATACTCTTTATTTAAACTATAAAGTTAAATTAATTCATTTTATTTATAAATTAATTTGACTAAATTAAAATTTATTGAATAAATTTATAAATTATTAATTACTGATTAGTTAAGAGATTATTTTAGGTGTTGATATGAATTATATTCAAGTCACTAAAGATATATGTACTAGAGTTGTTACTTATGTTAAAGCAGGAGAAGGATTAACTAAGTATTTTTTTTATTTTAGTTAGATTACATCAGGGATCAATTTTACTTTAATATCTTTTTATTTTAGTTATGGATGTTCTTATTAGACATTTACAAAAACATGCACTTTGGTGTATAATTTTTGCTGATAATATCCTTCTTATGGATAAAACTAAAGNGATTAACTAAGTATTTTTTTATTTTAGTTGGATTACATCACGGATCAATTTTACTTTAATATCTTTTTATTTTAGTTATGGATGCTCTTATTAGACATTTATAAAAACATGCACTTTGGTGTATAATTTTTGTTGATAATATCCTTCTTATGGATAAAACTAGAGAAAGAGTTCAGAAAAACTTGAAGTATGGAAGTTTACATTAAAGTTTAAAGACCTTCGTTTCGGTAGATTTAAAACGAAATATANAAGAAAGAGCTCAAAAAAACTTGAAGTATGGAAGTTTACATTAAAGTTTAAAGACCTTCGTTTCGGTAGATTTAAAACGAATATATAGAATATAATTTTGTTACTAGTAGATCTAGTGGCAGAGTAGTAACAATGGGTGATTAAATCATTAAAATAAGTGAATGTTTTAAATTTCTCGGGTTTATTGTTCAAAGTGACGGTGATATAGATGGGATGTTGTTAGTAGAATTCAAGTTGGATGGTTGAAATGGAGAAATGCATCTGGCCTATTGTGAAATAAACACTGCTTAGACAAAGAGAAAAATTGTATAAGATAGTGGTGAGACCTGCAATATTTTATGCCACAAAATATTGGAAAGAGAAGCATAAAACTAAGTTGTGTTGCTCAAATGAGAATGCATAAGTAGATGAGTGGCTTGACACATAGACAAAATGTGAAATGAATATATTTGTGAAATGGTTGGTGTGGTTCTAGTGGCAGACAATATTAAAGAGAGCATCTTAGATGGTTTGATCATATTAAAGATTGACTATCTGATTATCCAATTAGGATAGTAGAAGTTTTATATTCGACTTGTTTTAAGAAAGATAGAGGTATACCTAATTTTGGGCATGTTGTATAAAAATTGAACTTAATTTTTTGGAATTAAATACAAATATGTCACCCAATAAGACACAATAGAGAAAAAGATTAATGTTGCTAAACTTACTTAGTGGGATAAAAACTTGTTGTTGTTGTTGTTGTAATAAAGTCAATCTTCATAATAATTTTTTAATTTAAAATGTAAGGAATTATAAAATAACTCTTTATAAAATCATGAAGAGTTAATGGTTTTGAGATTTTTGTTTAAGCGGCATCTCAACTTCTAATTTACCAATTTTAGGGTAGATTTCAGTGTCCATATTCAAAACAAATGAATCNCATAAAATAACTCCTTATAAAATCATGAAGAGTTAATGGTATTGAGATTTTCGTTCAAGCGACATCCCAACTTCTAATTTACCAATTTTAGGGTAGATTTCAGTGTCCATATTCAAAACAAATGAATCGAGCGTCTTTCATCAGGTATGATTTTTATTGTCGAAGATTTCAATCTAATTTTTAATTTTGGACTTCACATAACGAGGTGGACTCTTCAATATTTAACTATACTCCTTTGATAAGCTATGATCCTTAACCTAAGTTTGAGAAGTAGATTTATAGAATGATATTCAATAAGTTTGCAAGATTATTGAAAGAGATAAATCTTAAGGAAAATTTAGTTCCATAAGATATACATAACGAAAATTTTGGTCTACACGTTAGGTTTCAATCAGAGAAGATTTATAGTTTTGTAAATGGATGCAAGTTATTTATAAGTCTAATGCAATAGAGACTCAATATAGATTTCGTTGGACTCTAGATTCAAATCTCATAATAATAATAAATAAATAAATAACAGAAAGAAGTTTTTTGCAAGTGTCTTTTTTATCTATCATGTATTTCACGTCTTCAAAGATTATTTGATTATATGTGCATTGCTCCACACATGAGATGATATCATAACAACTTAGAAAAAAATTAATTCAATAAGTCATCATGCAAATGAAAAAGCATTGAAATATTTTTTTGTCATACATATCCTGAATTTGTTGTGAAGTCACCTAATGTTAGGCTTAGCTTATGCTTTGATGGCTTCATATTGTACTGTAAGACCGCCTCGCTGGTCAGTGATCGTTACGACATAATCTTCTACCTAAGATGGATGATTGACATATATATTTGTAGCTGTTGATAGATAAATTAGAAATTTTTTGTGAAACAAAAATCATCATATATGATGTTTCTATGAAATAAAATTGTTTAATAAAAGCATCATTAATGTGGATAATAAGTGATTGCCCTACGTATAAAATTCTCTTTAGATGAAGTTTTGCAGGAAAGTTTATTTCTTATATTGCATGAATTTATCTAAAACATTCACGCTTTAATATTACAGAAAAAAATTCATTTAAGTGACCTCTCGTTCAATTTGGAAAATTATTTTATGAACATAATTATGAGCACAATTGATTCTTTGAAAAATATATTCATGTAAAATTGATTTGACCCGATGTTTGATATGTATTGATATATGAATTATGTGATGGGGGGATTGATTCTTGTTGTTTATGTGGTGGTGGTAGTTTGCTTGGTTTATGCTTTGGTTTTTGCAATGATTTTAAAATTTTGGTTGCCAAACATTTCTTATTTGAATGTTATGTAAAGCAATGATGAAAAATAAATATCAAAAGGCTCAATTCTAAAATTGGTAAATAGTATTTGCCACATATACTACATGCTCTTAGATCACACATGCCAATATTTGTTACATACTATATGCTCTTAGAGCACATATTTTTTTAATTCTTCGTCACAGATACTATGTGCTCTTGAAGCCTGAATGATAAAATTAGTGATCATGGATGAAGTCTTCTTTGATTAATTTATCTCACTGAGCTCTAAGGTTGCATTTGGGGCACGATTTTCACTGATTGTCGATCTAGTATGCATATATTTATCAAACTAAAAAATTCAATATTTACATTGAGGTAAAGGGGATTTTTTTAAATAACCAATATTGCTCATATATCTTTCCATAAATTATTTTTCCTCGAAGTAGAAGAAATTGAAATGAAATAACTTATCTAACATCTAAACGTGAAGTGTACATGGACTCAAAACAATTTACCATATATATTTTTTTAAAAAACAACAGTGCTCATAATTCTCTCTATAAAATATTTTTCAAAATTGAAGCAAAAGTCAATTAAATGAAATAACTAATATAGCATCTAAACTTTGATATTCACATTGATTTAAATCAAAATTTCGGGAATATATTTTCAAAGGAACTAACATTGCTTATAATCTATCTAGAAATGCTTTTCTAGATTTAAACACAAATAAGTGAAAAGAAAATTATTATTTAAGAACAAAACTTTGACATTTTACAAAGGTTCAAAATAATTTTTCAAAATAACCAATAATGCTCATATATCTATTCATAAATTAATTGTCATGATTTAAGAAGAGGAATATAAATATCTAACATCTAAACTTCATGTTTGCATCAGATCAAACAAATTTCCCATGTATAACTTAAAAAAAAAACCAACAACGCTCAAAATTATCTCCAAAAAATGTTTTTCTAGATTGAAGAAAAAAAAAGTGAAATAAAATAACATGGATGTTTACATTGGCTCAAAGCAATTTCTCATATATATTATTCTAAAAAAAGAAATGATGCTTATAATTTTCATCGATTTTTTTTTTTCAATGTGAAGTAAGATAAGTGAAAAGAAATTATTTATCTAACATCAAAACTTTGATATTAGGTTCAAAATAATTTTTAAAAATAACCAACAGTTCTCATATATATATATATATATATATATATATATATGCATACCATNAATCTAGAAATGCTTTTCTAGATTTAAACACAAATAAGTGAAAAGAAAATTATTATTTAACAACAAAACTTTGACATTTGACAAAGCTTCAAAATAATTTTTCAAAATAACCAATAATGCTCATAAATTAATTGTCATGATTTAAGAAGAGTAATATAAATATCAAACATCTAAACTTCATGTTTGCATCAGATCAAACAAATTTCCCACGTATAACTTAAAAAAAAACCAATAACGCTCAAAATTATCTCCAGAAAATGTTTTTCTAGATTGAAGAAGTGAAAAGTGAAATAAAATAACTTATTAAACATTTAACATGGATGTTTACATCGACTCAAAGCAATTTCCCAAGTCAGAACTTTGATATTAGGTTCAAAATAATTTTTAAAAATAACCAACAGTGCTCATATATATATATCTAAAAATTATTTTTCCTGGTTTAAGAAGAGAAAAGTGAAAAAAAAAAATTTCTAACATCTAAACTTCATGTTTGCATCAGATCAAAAGAAATTTCAGTGTATAATTTAAAAAAATAAACCAGCAGTGCTCATAATTTCTCCAAAAAAAATAAACCAGTAGAATTACGCGAGCTCAAAGCAATTCCATGTACATTTTTCCAAGAGCACAACAGTATTCATAATTCTCTACAGAAAATATTTTTTTCAAATTGAAATCGAGCTAAGTGAAGCGAAAATGCTTATATAACATCAAAACTTTGATATTTTACATGTGTTCAAAATAAATTTTCAAAATAACCAACAATGCTCAATGATCCTTCCATAAATTACATTTCCTGATTAAATAAAAGAAAAGTGAAAGGAAATAACTTATCTAACATCCAAACTTCATGTTTGTATCAGCACATATGAATTTCTAATGTATAGTTTTTGAAAAGAACCAACACTGCTCCTATTTTTCCCATCAAAACTTCAATCAAAAGTAGTCCACTAAGCCTCCCAAACACACCATTCAACGTTTTTGCGGATGAGAAATTGCAAAAATGGCGCCCTGAATGCTCCCTTAAAACCACATGTTATATAATGGCTTTTGATACTTAATAACACCATCAAAAGGAATCCATTAATGCAGACTTACAAGCCACCAAACTAAAAATAAATTGCGTATATTGACTTCAGATAAAAATAGAAATAACATTTCTATCTCTATATGTAACAGAAACGAGGATAAACCTTAAATGAGTCCTGCCATATACAAACAGACTAAATTAAGTTATAATTTTGCAAGAAAATACTGTAATATTTCCTTTTTTAAAAAAAATATATATATTTGTATTACCATGGACAACTTTTCACTAAATTACTATTTACTAGAACAGGAAAAACAGTGATCCTAACATTTATGAATCCTCANGCCGTGTTTGGTTTATTTAACTAACCGAACAAAAAAAAATTGTTCATGTTCTTCTCATTTGTTTATCGAACGAATCGAACACAAACTCATTGACGAACCAACACAAACTGTTCGCGAAGAATGAGCTTTTTTGACAGCCCTAAACGCAACTCTGAAGGTCCCTGAAATTTTGAAACTCATGTTTCTACAGAGATAAAAGCTAAAAAATCTTTAGTCCGATCAGAAAATTAAATTAAGGTTTAGATATCCACAAAAGAATTGAATTAAAAGAAAATGGTATTGAACAAAAAAACATAAATAAAAAAAAATGTGAGTGTGAGATATCAGCCAAACACATTCAAAAACCAAGAAATTTCCATAGAGCAAATCAATCGAATACCCAATGAAATATAACTAACAAAATCCAACTGAAAGAGCATCAACTAACGAAAATTATCAGTTGCACTGTCCTCCTGGGAAACTATCGTTTCTCGATCACTGTCGGCAGTGGAATATGACGAAATGTCGGCCAAACGGAAGAAACATCACATCGCAAAAACACCCCTGAGGCTACCGTAGAACTGTCTCTCATAGTTGTGAGTCTGACGTGACGTGAGTAAGGGAGCTTGCAGTCCGTAGTAACACAACACAACTCGGGAGGTCCCTGAAGTCCTGGAGTTCATGTTTTCTACAGAGATAAAAACTAAAAAATTATTAGTCTGACCATAAAATTAAATTAAGGCTTAGATATCTACAAGAGAATTGAATTAAACAAAAACTATATTGAACAAAAAAACATAAATAAAAAAATGTGACTGTGAGGTCTCAGCCAAACGCATTAAAAATCCAAGAAATTTTCATTGAGCAAATCAATTGAAAGCCCACCATTACCCAACGAAATCTAAATAACAAAATCCAACTGACAGAGCACCAACTAACGAACATCATTCCATTCAATACTTATAAATTGATCGTTATGAGAGGTCTTAGAGAGGATTTGGAGGAAGGTGAGAGGTGAAGGAGCAGATGGGAGTCAAATCAAGCATGAGAGCTCGAGAGGAGAAGGATGTGGGATCGTGTTAGGCCAGACGAGAGAAAGGGCTACAAGGTAAAATGGAGTTAACAAACACGGGCCACGGGTCGATCCCACAGCCACGTATATTAAAGAAATAACAGTGACATTATGAAAACCCTGCTCGAACGTTTTAAGTAAAAGCGGAGATGGTGTTTTCAAAATGTCGCAACACCAAATAAGCACACCCAAAAGGGCCCTTAAGCTTCATTTAAGATGCCGATAGATCTCCATTGCGTTCCATAAAATCTCGAGTGAATGTCGGAGGCTCGTTTCGTGGTTTGCCTTCTTCAAAAGTGCTTTAGCGCGGATTACTTTTTTCTCTATTTTTCGATCGCAATCTCCATTCTATTGTTCTGGTTCGCGTTCTGGATTAAAGCTTTTATTTCAAACATCCATCGCGTTTACCAGATCATAAACTTTAATGGAGTTTTTAGAAGTGTTTTTTTCAACCAAATTTCTTTATTGTCAATGCCACGTCAAGTGAACCTTATTTAAAAACTTACAGACCCTTGAAAAATGTCATCCTAAGAGCTCTTTTGAAAGGAGCTTTGTTGAAAGAAAAACAATGGAGCTCATTTAAAGATCACGTTAATGGAACAAGTACTTTCATCAACTATCTAAAATGGTGAAAAGTTATTGTTTTGTTGAAACAATTTCGTGAGAAACTACTTTGTCAAACAAAAGCAAATCAACACTTCGGTTTTCACTAAAGACAAACAATGGAGCTCATTTAAATGTCACATTCATGGAACAAATACTTTCAGCAGCTATCTAAAATGGTGAAAATTTATTGTTTTGTTGAAACAATTTCGTGAGAAACTACTTTGTCAAACAAAAACAAATCCACACTTCTGTTTTCACTACAACGTAATGGAGGTTCGATGACTTCTCATATATGGCTTAAATCTCGTACACAAGATGGAATCCAATTCAGGTTTTCATCGATAGCTCAAGTCGCGACTCCTCTCTGCTTTAGTGTCACGGTTTTATGATGTGAGTGCCTGAAGAGGGAAAAATACCATGGATGTAGTGTGCTAATTTTTTAAAATAATAATTCATATTATTTATTTAAACTATAAAGTTAAATGAATTCATTTTATTTATAAATTAATTTGACTAAATTAAAATTTATTGAATAAATTTATAAATTATTAATTACTGATTAATGAAGAGATTATTTTAGGTGTTTATATGAATTGTATTCAAGTCATTAAAGATATATGTACTAGAGTTGTTACTTATGTTAAAGCAGAGGAGGATTAACTAAGTATTTTTTTTATTTTAGTTGGATTACATCAGGGATCAATTTTACTTTAATATCTTTTTAATTTAGTTATGGATGCTCTTATTGGACATTTACAAAAACATGCACTTTGGTGTATAATTTTTGCTGATAATATCCTTCTTATGGATAAAACTAGAGAAAGAGTTCAAAAAAACTTGAAGTATGGAAGTTTACATTAAAGTTTAAGGACCTTCGTTTCGGCAGATTTAAAACAAAATATATAGAATATAATTTTGGTAGTAGTAGATCTAATGGCAGAGTCGTAACAATGAGTGATTAAATCATTAAAATAAGTGAATGTTTTAAATTTCTAGGGTTTATTGTTCAAAGTGATGGTGATATAGATGGGATGTTGTTAGTAGAATTCAAGTTGGATGGTTGAAATGGAGAAATGTATCAGACCTATTGTGAAATAAGCATGCTTAGACAGAGAGAAAAATTGTATAAGATAGTGGTGAGACCTGCAATATTTTATGTCGCAAAAATATTGGAAAGAGAAGCATAAAACTAAGTTAAGTGTTGCTCAAATGAGAATGCATAGGCAGATGAGTGGCTTGACACAGAGACAAAATGTGATATTGTGAAAGGGTTGGTGTGGCTCTAGTGGCAGACAATATTAAAGAGAGCATCTTAGATGTTTTGGTCATATTAAAGATTGACTATCTGATTTTCCAATTAGGATAGTAGAAGTTTTATATTCAACTTATTTTAAGAAAGATAAAGGTATACCTAAGTTTGGGCATGTTGTATAAAAGTTGAACTTAATTTATTGGAATTAAATACAAATATGTCACCCAATAAGACACAATAGAGAAAAAGATTAATGTTGCTAACCTTACTTAGTGGGATAAAAACTTGTTGTTGTTGTTGTTGTAATAAAGTCAATCTTTATAACATTTTTTTTAATTTAAAATGTAAGGAATTATAAAATAATTCCTTATAAAATCATGAAGAGTTAATGGTATTGAGATTTTCGTTCAAGCGGCATCTCAACTTCTAATTTACCAATTTTAGGGTAGATTTCAGTGTCCATATTCAAAACAAATGAATCGAGCGTCTTTCATCAGGTATGATTTTTATTGTCGAAGATTTCAATCTAATTTTTAATTTTGGACTTCACATAACGAGGTGGACTCTTCAATATTTAACTATGCTCCTTCTATAAGCTATGATCCTTAACCTAAGTTTGAGAAGTAGATTTATAGAATGATATTCTATAAAGTTTGCAAGATTATTGAAAGAGATAAATCTTAAGGAAAATTTAATTCCATAAGACATACATAACGAAAATTTTGGTCTACAAGTTAGGTTTCAATCAGAGAAGATTTATTGTTTTGTAAATGGATGCAAGTTATTTTATATGTTTAATGTAATAGAGACTCAATATAGATTTCGTTGGCCTCTAGATTCAAATCTCATAATAAAAAAATAATAATAAAAACAGAAAGAAGTTTCTTACAAGTGTCTTTTTTATCTATCATGTATTTCACGTCTTCAAAGATTATTTGATTATATGTGCATTGCTCCACACATGAGATGATATCATAGCAACTTAGCAAAAAATAATTCAATAAGTCATCATGCAAATGAAAAAGCGTTGAAATATTTTTTTGTCATACATATCCTGAATTTGTTGTGAAGTCACCTAATGTTAGGCTTGGCTTATGCTTTGATGGCTTCATATTGTACCGTGAGACCGCCTCGCTGGTCAGTGATCGTTACGACATAATCTTCTACCTAAGATGGATGATTAACATATATATTTGTAGTCGTTGATGGATAAATTAGAAATACTTTGTGAAACAGGAATCATCATATATGATGTTTCTATGAAATAAAATTGTTTAGTAAAAGCATCATTAATGTGGATAATAAGTGATTGCCCTATGTATAAAATGTTCTTTTGATGAAGTATTGTGAGAAAGTTTATTTCTTCTATTGCATGAATTTATCTAAAACATTCACGCTTTAATATTACAGAAAAAAAATCATTTAGCTGACCTCTTCTTCAACTTGGCAAATTATTTGATGAACAAAATTATGAGCACAATTGATTCTTTGAAAAATATATTCATGTAAAATTGATTTGACCTGATGTTTGATATGTATTGATATATGAATTATGTGATGGAGGATTGATTCTTGTTATTTATGAGGTGGTGATAGTTTGCTTGGTTTATGCTTTGGTTTTTGCAATGATTTTAAAATTTTGGTTGCGAGACATTTCTTATTTGAATGTTTTATAAAGCAATAATGAAAAATAAATATAAAAAAGCTCAATTCTAAAATTGGTAAGTAATATTTGACACATATACTACATGCTCTTAGATCACACATGCCAGCATTTGTTACATACTATATGCTCTTTGAGCACATATTTTTTTTTAATTCTTCGTCACAGATACTACGTGGTCTTGAAGCCTGAATGATAAAATTTGTGATCATGGATGAAGTCTTCTTTGATTAATTTATCTCACTGAGCTCTCAGGTTGCATTTGGGGCACAGTTTTCACTGATTTTCGATCTAGTATGCATATATTTATCAAACTAAAAAATTCAATATTTACATTGAGGTAAAGGGAATTTTTTTAAATAACCAATATTGCTCATATATCTTTCTATAAATTATTTTTCCTCGAAGTAGAAGAAATTGAAATGAAATAACTTATCTAACATCTAAACTTGAAGTGTACATGGACTCAAAACAATTTACCATATATAGTTTTTCAAAAAACAACAGTGCTCATTATTCTCTCTATAAAATATTTTTCAAAATTGAAGCAAAAGTCAATTAAATGAAATAACTAATATAGCATCTAAACTTTGATATTCTCATTGATTTAAATCAAAATTTCAAGAATGTATTTTCAAAGGAACTAACATTGCTTATAATCTATCTAGAAATGCTTTTCTAGATTTAAACACAAATAAGTGGAAAGAAAATTATTATTTAACAACAAAACTTTGACATTTTACAAAGGTTCAAAATAATTTTTCAAAATAACCAATAACGCTTATATATATACTCATAAATTAATTATCATGATTTAAGAAGAAGAAAGCAAATATCTAACATCTAAACTTCATGTTTGCATCAAATCAAACAAATTTCCCATGTATAACTTCAAAAAAAAAAACCAACAATGCTCAAAATTATCTCCATAAAATGTTTTTTTCTAAATTGAAGAAGAGAAAATTGAAATAAAATAACTTATTAAACATCTAACATGGATGTTTACATCGGCTCAAAGCAATTTCCCATGTATATTATTCTAAAAGAAGGAATAATGCTTATAATTTTCATTGATTTTTTTTTTTAATGTGAAGCAAGATAAGTGAAATGAAATTATTTATCTAACATCAGAACTTTGACATTAGGTTCAGAATATATTTTAAAAATAACCAACAGTGCTCATATATATATCTATAAATTATTTTTCCTGATTTAAGAAGAGAATAGTGAAAGAAAATAATTTCTAACATCTAAACTTCATGTTTGCATCAGATCAAAAGAAATTTCAGTGTATAATTTAAAAAAATAAACTAACAGTGCTCATAATTTCTCCAAAAAATAAACCAGCATAGTTGCGTGAGCTCAAAGCAATTCCATGTATATTTTTCCAAGAGCACAACGGTGCTCATAGTTCTCTACAAAAAAATATTTTTTTTAGATTGAAATGGAGGTAAGTGAAACGAAAATGTTTATATAACATCAAAACTTTGATATTTTACATATGTTCAAAATAAATTTTCAAAATAACCAACAATGCTCATTGATCCATTCATAAATTACATTTCCTGATTAAATAAAAGAAAGGCGAAAGGAAATAACTTATCTAACATCCAAACTTCATGTTTGTATCAGCACATAGGAATTTCTAATGTATAATTTTTCAAAAGAACCAACACTCCTATTTTTTCCATCAAAACTTCAATCAAAAGTAATCCACAGCCTCCCAAACACACCATTCAACGTTTTTGCGAACGAGAATTTGCAAAAATGGCGCCCAAAATTTGTACGCAGAGATGTGTACATAATAGGGTACACGGGGTTTACGGGGATTACAAGGGGGTTATAACCCGTTGTACCTCCCGTGTAAGTCCCGTGTAAGTCCCGTGTAAGTCCCGTGTAACCCCGTTGTAACCTTGTAATCTCAATGGATAAAATAAAAGTACGGGTTACAGCTGAGTTACACGAAAGTTACAAGGAAGTTATAACACGCTTGTAACTCCTATGTAACTCCCATATAACGCCCGTGTACCCTATTATGTACACATCTCTGCGTACCCCTTCACTTACAAGCCACCAAACTAAAAATAAATTGCGTATATAGACTTCAGATAAAAATAGAAATAACATTTTTATGTCTATATGTAACAGAAACGAGGATAAACCTTAAATGAGTCCTGCCATATACAAACAGACTAAATTAAGTTATAATTTTGCAAGAAAATACTGTAATATTTTCTTTTAAAAAAAAAAAATTATTTGTATTATCTTGGACAACTTTTCACTAAATTACTATTTACTAGAACAGGAAAAACAGTGATCCTAACATTTATGAATCCTCACTGCACCAGAAAATGAATAGAAGCAAAATAAAAGTTACATAAGAACTCCAGCTGCATTACCAAGAGCTTTCTTTGCGATTCTGAACTTGTGAGCAACAGTTTTTTCAGAGTTCGCAGTCACCACATGGTGACCAAGGAAGAAGACAAGGCCAGTTCTTAGAGTTTCAAGCTCCGGAGCAGCAGCTACACGGGAGAATATGTTCCACACAAGGGCATCAGTGTTCTCAAACAGAGCCTCAAAAAGCATTCTAAAATGCATAATTCTTCTTGGGGTAAGCTGTGAGGGATTCATGAGATCGACTGTCTTAAGTAGCGCAAGGGAGAGGGAGAAAGATGAAAGCATCTCTGAGATGAATCTTGCAAGGTTCATCAAACGGATCATCTCCATTGAATCGATTTCTTTCAAGTTATCCCATATGCAATACTGAAAAAATTAAAAAAAAAGGAAAAAAGAAAGATCTACATAAATTCCACTCAAATCCTATGTATTTATATATCTAACACCTATAACTTCAATTTTTGTACATATGCCATCTTAACTATACATGAAAATGTATATTTCAGTTTTTTAAAGTTAAATTAGAGTTAGTTTTATTTGATATGATCGAGTTGAGTGATATAAGTTTAAAAAAGCCTATAACGAATTTGCAATTATAAGCCTATAATGCGAAAAAACCAATTCAAATTTGGAGAAGTGGATTTAGTTTGGAGAAGTGGATTTAGTCGGCTTGGATCAACTATATCCAAGAATTTTGACTTAATAAGAACATAACTTCTTCATCAAAATTGAGAAATTGCTTTAAACCATNGAAAAGAAAAAAGAAAGATCAACATAAATTCCACTCAAATCCTATGTATTTATATATCTAACACCTATAACTTCAATTTTTATACATATGCCATCTTAACCATACATGAAAATGTATATTTCAGTTTTTTAAAGTTAAATTAGTGTTAGTTTTATTTGATATGATAGAGTTGAGTGATATAAGTTTAAAAAAGCCTATAACGAATTTGCAATTATAAGCCTATAATGCCAAAAAACCAATTCAAATTTGGAGAAGTGGATTTAGTCGGTTTGGATCTACTATATCCAAGAATTTTGACTTAATAAGAACATAACTTCTTCATCAAAATTGAGAAATTGCTTTAGACCATTATGTGGAAAGATAATATCATTAAGGCTTTAAAATTATATTTTTTATAAAATTGTAATGGATGATTATGCTAGATTCAATTGATTAATGAGAGTTATGAAAATTACTTATAGTTAAGATGAGTTCGTCTAAAATGGAATTGTTCAAATAGGTAGGTAAAGTTTTAAAAAATCAAATGCTCTGAACACTAGAAAAAAAAATTAAATACATTATATCAACATTATACTCTAACACAAAAAAATTAATAAGAATAAACAAAAATACTATGTTAAATTATCTATGAGCATAACTTTTAGAGCAAGAGGACAGAAAAAAATTATTTTATGCAGAAACCTACAACAAGTACTCCAGGCGCTTCATGATTCGAATGATGCATCCAACACAAAAGAACATAAAGTTAAATGTAAAANCACTATGTTAAATTAGATATCTATGAGCATAACCTTTAGAGCAAGATGAAAGAAAAAAATTATTTTATGCAGAAACCTAAACAAGTATTCCAGGCGCTTCATGATTCGAATGATGCATCCAACACAAAAGAACATAAAGTTAAATGTAAAAAAATCAATTTATAATTAATTAAAGGGAAATTTACAAACATACCACACAGTTCTTATGCATTTACATATCTAAAAACCAAAGTTTAATATTTATACTAATAACACTTTTGTCTCATAGTGTATATCCTTTTNAAAAATTTACAAACATACCACACAGTTCTTATGTATTTACATATCTAAAAACCAAATTTTAATATTTATACTAATAACACTTTTGTCTCATAGTGTATATCCTTTTAAGAAGTTAATAATTGTCATATTTTTTATGTGATGTAAAAGATTTGACTGGTATACATATAAATATGAAAGTTTAGGTTTTAAATATGTAAATACATATGAATTGTGTCGTATGTATGTAAACTCCCCTTAATTGAAATATTTATGGAATGACACTCAAGGTACCCATCACCCAAAACTGACAAAAGTGTGTGGATAGAGAATACTTACGAAGTGGGACAATTCTAAAGAAATTAGCTTAAAAACTAGCATTCGCCTACAATTCAATGTAATATGAGCTCAAAAAGGATATAATTCAAGAAGAAAACTCTTCCAGTATAAGGATGACAACAATACCTAACGTAACTTTAAACAAGTAAAAAGAATATAAAGAAATATTCAAGATTGCAATATATTTAAAAAAAATTAAGATGGGGGAAGATAGAGTAAACACACCTGCAAAGTAAACTTGTGGTTTTTATNGTACACGGGAGAATATGTTCCACACAACGGCATCAGTGTTCTCAAACAGAGCCTCAAACAGCATTCTGAAATGCATAATTCTTCTTGGTGTAAGCTGTGATGGATTCATGAGATCGACTGTCTTAAGTAGCGCAAGGGAGAGGGAGAAAGATGAAAGCATCTCTGAGATGAATCTTGCAAGGTTCATCAAACGGATCATCTCCATTGAATCGATTTCTTTCAAGTTATCCCATATGCAATACTGAAAAAATTAAAAAAAAAGGAAAAAAGAAAGATCTACATAAATTCCACTCAAATCCTATGTATTTATATATCTAACACCTATAACTTCAATTTTTGTACATATGCCATCTTAACTATACATGAAAATGTATATTTCAGTTTTTTAAAGTTAAATTAGAGTTAGTTTTATTTGATATGATCGAGTTGAGTGATATAAGTTTAAAAAAGCCTATAACGAATTTGCAATTATAAGCCTATAATGCGAAAAAACCAATTCAAATTTGGAGAAGTGGATTTAGTTTGGAGAAGTGGATTTAGTCGGCTTGGATCAACTATATCCAAGAATTTTGACTTAATAAGAACATAACTTCTTCATCAAAATTGAGAAATTGCTTTAAACCATTATGTGAAAAGATAATACCATTAAGGCTTTAAAATTATATTTTTTACAAAATTGTAATGGATGATTATGCTAGATTCAATTGATTAATGAGAGTTATGAAAATTACTTATAGTTAAGATNTGATGAAAATGAGTCAAGAGGAGTCCACATCCAGATTACAAACCTGTTTCCCAGACAAATCTAGTCGCAAAATNAGTGTGGCAAGTTACACCTCACGAATTCACACCACCTTGATAATGCCTGACGCTTTTAGCACTATAGTGGATATCCCCAGACTGAAACAAAAATTTATAAAAAAAAACATGTTCCAGAATAAACCCCATAAACTACTTATTGCTAGTCACGTTTTTATGAATTATTTTGGATATTTATATAATAGTTGTGTTTGCTTTTGAGTTGGCTACCTAAATTACAATCAAATCATGATCGCTCAATGTCAGATCATAGTCAAGTTTGATAGGCATATGCGAGTAAGCTGGCAATGCATTTGTACCTGAGTTGACACACCCATCAAAATAATAGAACAGACATTTTTTTCGGTTTATCAGTTCAATAGACCTAAATCAACTTTTTAATGCCATAATAGGATTTCAATCTTAATCCATTTATGCCGCAGCTCTAGTCGTTATTTGATAGTTATAAAGCAGTTACAAGACCATTTGACTAACAAGTCAAAGTGCAACACCACCAATCACTTGGTTATCATGATACAGCAAAATCCAGCTATGTTTTCTCAATATCCCCTTAAAAATTTGGCATATGATCTGAACTCGTAATAGCTTTAAAGACTATTAAAAAGAGTAGAACATGTATAACTAACAGGACTAACCCTATGGAAAGCAATAATCATTTGATATTGATATTGAATTAACGATGGATCAACTTGTGACCATTAATTAAATGAGAAAGAACAAAAGTGAATGAAACTAAAAGAACACGTTAAAAAAACACGCACACGTACAAAAGACATTGCATACCTAGCACAAACACCAAAAATGTACAAGTGACATAGTAGTAATGAAATATTTCGCAATGAAAGGCTGTCACCTTTATGGTATTCATCCTGAAAAACAAAACATATTTATTAACAGTAAAAAACACGAAATCCGTCAAAATCAGTTTTACACATATAAAAAGATGCTCAAACCTATAAAGTAGCTGCAAATTGACCAATAGGAAATAAGAATGTAATAAAACTATGTACGCTTATATAAATATTAGTAAAACATAGGAGCAAGTTGCATTCATTAATCAAGCCAATATGAACTAGCTTAAGCAAACTAAATAACTTTAAAAAAAATGAATACTAAAATTATGTACTGAAGATTGCATCTATATATATACTTATATCCTCACACATTTTACACTGCTCATCAAACTATTTGAATAGTTAATATTTAAAGTATGTTTAAGCATTTAAGTGACTTAGAAATTGAATAAGGTGGATGATTGCTGTAACATGTTTTTAGGGCAAATGCTCTGTCCTTGCAGTAGCAGTCTTTCTCTTAGTTCACAAAACACAAGGCTAATGGGTATTAATAATGATCTACAGCCATCAGTAAAATCACAAGATTTCATCCTGGTGAACCTAATCCATTCAAATCAATTGTTGCATCCATACTTTTAATTGTTTTCCTATCTCATAGCTGTGTTGTTAACTGCAACTTTAATTCCATTAATGTGTTAACATCATTTGGTCATAGTTAGTTAAAGTTGTATGGGGCTTATTAACATCATTGTGAGTGCTTTATGCTTTTTCAATGAAGCATTGACCTTAAATGGCCCTTCAGGTCTGCGTTAAACACAAGCGGAACATAGACACTCCTCTGCCAACCACTGATACAAGTTTGACATGCTAAAATCATGTTGAATGTATATGTTTACGAAAATAAAGGTGCATCCAGAAAAGAGGAACTGTGCATCAAAATGTACGAGACACTAATTGACTCGAATAAAATGCATGCAAGTTCTTTTAGGTTATATAGATTTTTTATCACAAAGGATGATCAATAACACTGTCATTGTCGGTCCCAAGCTCAGATGTGGAAAGTGAAGGGTTGCATTAGATAGTTAACAGCCAGCGTAAAACTTGTTAAAAAAAAAAATCATGACATAAATCCTTTTGATTTTTATAAGACGCAATGGAGAAAAATGATTCATGTAGTCGACCCCACGTGGTGGGATAAAGACTTTGTTGTTGTTGTAAAGGATGATCAATGGGTCGAACGTTCATATAGTAGTCTAAAATTTAGTTATATTAGAGAATATCTATTAGCCTTTATTGGTTGGTTAAATTAGCATAACTTGGCCAACGTGCCAAGAAGTAATAAGAGCAAGCTAAGAAAGGATAACACCATCATTATTGATGGCTAACATATAACCTAGGGAAGGTGCATGGATATTTAAAGAAAAAACCACATACAAGTATTCCATCTCTAAATATTATCTTGTGAAAAAATAAAGATAAAAAGGTAACTTTCACATACTTTGCCTGATGTAGAATTACACCACCTAGTGCAAGAATAAGAGTTCCATCACCCAATTTATTGACAAGTGCATTCCTAAAGTCTCCTTCAAGGGGCTCAGCAAACACAAAACAAGAAAAATAAAATTGCAGGCATAGAATATCATAGCCACACAAATTTTTTGATCTGAAGAATGAAGAATTTTAAAACACATTGATCCTTAACTTATTAATTTACATTGAATGAAGTGGTTTTGCAAAGGATTCCTTTTCTGTTCAAATCGACTTTAGTTTAGGTTAAAAACACATTATATCGATATAAAACAGAGCACCATGTTATCACATATTCGCATAATAGCTCGAATTAGGTCGCTAAAAATGGAGTCCAAGGTGGAAGCAATGACTAGAAAAAATAATTGTCACCAAATTCAGCTCGATAGCAAATAAGTAGTTAGCAAGTTGAGGGATTTATAAACCCTCAACCAAAATTCTATGTGCACTTAGTTTGTGGAAATGCTAACAATTTATGACGAGTCATGTTGTCACATTGCAAATTGAAAGTTAAACCCTTTAGGGCAAGTCATTACTTAGTGAGTAAATAGTCATTGAGTGAGTAAATAGTCATTGACAAGCCATGAAGTGCATAACATATTTTTGCAAGTTTTAAATATTTTTATTAAAGATAATTTGGCAAAATAACATTAACAATATGTTCAAAACGAGTTATATCAGAATATTATAAATAAATAAAACTTTTAAAACATTTTTATGGAATATTAACTATATTAGATTTTTAAATATTTTACAATTCTATGCTTGACTAAAATGAAACTTTTTTCTAACTTCATTGGTAGTATGTGCACTAACCACATTATCATTAACACTTGCATTAAGCTCAAATAAAGCATTACACTAAATACTATGAAATTCGGACACGATACAACATAAGCATGACATGACTTGGACAGAGTAATACGATGTAATTGCAAACAATAAGACAACACATATCCTGGACATTTTTTAATTTAATAGATTACAAATATGAAATATTCAATTCTACTATCCTCTATTGAATACATCCCAAAATAATTTTAAAAAATACTTTTATCACATAGGCATTCTTAATCAGTCTAAGTTGTCACATATTTTCCCAATATAAATATTACATTCAAAACATATAAATTTACAAAAAAAAAAAACATCATTGTCATCCACAAAATAATTGAAAAAAGGGGCATGTACAGACATAGCACACAATTCTTATGTATTTATGTATCTCACACAAAAACTTCCATATTTACATGCATATCACTCAATTCTTTCGAATCATATAAAAAATAGCCCTACTTACAACTTTTTAACAGTCAAATACACCTTTTTCATGCATAGGTAAAGTTCTATCGTGTAAATATGAAAGTTAAGTTGTGAGATACGTAAATCCATAAAAATTGTGTGCTACATATAAAAATTTTCCTAAATAAAAACATGAATATATGAGCATCACAAATTAGAATTAACACAATCCATGCTAAAATCATCATAGCACTAGCCCTATATGATTTTTTAAGACTTATCTTCCAATAATTGCTTAAATCATGTGATGTGTAGATCGCCACACAAATTGGATGGTTCAACAATACCCTGGCGGCGTTCAACTGCCAAACTATGATAATGATGATAACAAATGATTTCTTCCTCAAATAAAGATTGATGCTTAAAATGATGTCATTATGAAGATAATTTGGTGATGATGTTCGCTTTTGTTTTCTTTTGGGATATTTGATATGTTCATCCATTTGTGCTTTTTTTTCTCCCAAACTTTTTATATAACAGAGAAGTAATGGAACTTAAGAAAAAACTGAGTTGATAAAGTTGGTGTTTAGTTGTACTTTAAATGCTTTACATTTTTCATAAATAATAACTCGATAATTTAACAAATATATAATTCTTTATGTTTTTGTGCATAACATTTATAGCCTTTATAAGACTTGTAAAATTTTAAAGTATTTATATGCAATATCTAAACCTATGTTTTACCAAGTAGATTTCATCAAAAGAGTAAATTGTTGACAACATAAGCTTACAATCAAGTTAGCTCAATTTATGCTCCTATGACTGTTGTTGTAAAGATAATTTCATAATGACATTAGCTTTCTTTTCCCCTTGGTGATGTTTGATTCCCTGTGTGATTACTCCCTCCCTACCTTTTAATATGACAAATAGGGAATAGTAATGAAAACTATAAAAAAATTGTTGAGTTGCTAATTTGTTTTGTTTGTACTCACAATGGTTAATAGTTAATTGAATCAATTTTTTTAGCAATATTTTATTTTAATATTTTATGCATGTCATCTATAGCTTTTCTAAAACTTCAAAATTTTTAAATTTCATATGCAGCATCCAAGGTGTTGGTCTTTTCTAACTTAACTCTGCAGTGTTTTTCCATGTAGAGTTGTTTGTCATCATCAAAAGGGCAAATTGCTAAAGCCATAAGCTCACATTTTGGTTATCTCAATTTTGATGATAACAAACATAAATTGGAAAGGTCTAAATTTGAGTTTAATTTAAGCATTCATGATAACAGGGACCAAATCTTACTGTAAGGTCACTCTAGATTTGAATTTTTTTTTATTTTAGAGTATTTTTGTCTAAGCTCAAAACCTTACATGATTCTAAAATTTAAAGTAAATAATAAAAGTTATTTTTAATTATTTATCAATATTTGATACTATGCTAAAGCACATTTTGAACCTATTACTAAAGCTATTTTACAAAACTATCTTTAATAAAAAAATTTAAAAGCACAAAAAATATTTTATGCACTCTGCAGTTAACCAATAGCCACTAAAGCTTATCGTAAAATGGTTAGTGCTTAGTCCACAATAAGACAATAAGCAAGAAAATTTCTAGTGTAGGCATAGCTGATCTACGCTATGTATTTCCTAGCCTTCGCTATATTTATGGCTTGTCATAAACCATAGATGTCATGTCCATAAACAAACTAAGCAAACATGAAAATTTTTTAACTAATTTAGCAGATAATCACCACGATTTTAAGGGTCGCCCCTAATAACAAATCCGTGAATTGTTAATTAAAATCAAATCAAAGCTCTTTAAAATATGAAGGTAAAATAAAAATCTTTCAAAATATAAAACAATACTGGAAGTAAAATTTTTACATAGTTTTATCTTGAACACCTAAAATAAAATCAATTAAACCATTAGGCCTTTTACTAAATATTTTTGTAGTTATTAAGACCAAGTTCATCATAATGTGCGCTGATAAGATCAACAATTGTTTGACATTTGTGATGTGATCTCCAACTCTAAGAGGTCTATTGACGGTTAGTGAACTTTGACAAAAATTATCTCGATGTTTTGTCATCTCTGAATATGACCACTGCTATTCTATTGGAGCCTGAAAATCTTAAAATATATTTAGAAAGTTCAAAACCTATGGTATTAGTACTAGCCTTATTTTTTAACGAGACTGTTAGTTGCCCTTTCTTGTTTAAAATTGATTACATCAAGCCTCCAATGCATTTGGTTTGTTTTACAACAAGAAAAGTGTATGCATCTCATCGAGTTATTTCCATACCATATCTACAACTAATTATAACTGCATATACCAGTTATATTAAGATAACTCTTATTCCATGGAAATACCTCCTAACAATTACTACTTAGTTACCTAGAGGCAAGTTAACTCCAACGGTCCAAACAATTCTAGTTCTAACTTGAACTCTATGGAAGAGAGCACTTGCAGCATAGGCAAAATATTGGTCTGCCATCACCGGGGTCATATCTTCATTTTTGCCTAATCAACTTGAGGATTTCGGCAGTGTTTTAGCTGTTCAAATAAA
>JXCR01132690.1:3839-23036 GCA_002079205.1 Phalaenopsis hybrid cultivar
ATCTCAAAAGATGAGAATTGGATGCCATACCCCATTTAAGGTGGCCTTATACCTATCTCAAAGGAAAATTGGGTAGTGAATCAGATGCCAAAATCCATTTAAGGTGGTCTTAAAACTGATCTCAAAATATGAGAATAGGATGCCATACCCCATTTATGGCTTCCTTATTCCTATTTTGAGGAAAATTAGGAAGATGATCGGATGCCATAACCCAATTTGGGTGATCTTAAAACCAATATCGATATATGAGAATAGGATTCCATAATCCAATTATGGTTATCTTATTTCTATCTCAAGGAAAATTGGGTATAAAATTGGATGCCATAATCCATTTAAGGTGGTTTTAAAACCAATCTCAAAAGATGAGAATAGGATGAAATACCACATTTAAGGTAGGCTTATTCCTATCTCAAGGAAATTTTGGTAGAGAATCAAATGCAATAAACCATTTAAGGTGGTCTTAAAACCGATCTCAAAAGATGAGAATAGGGTGCCATACCCCATCAAAGACGGTCTTATTCCTCTCTCAGAGGAAATTGGGTAGAGAATTTGATGACATACTCCATTTACTTAAAACTACTCTTAAAAGATGAGAATAGGAAGTCATACCCAATTTAAGGTGGTCTTAAACCTATCTAGAAGAAAATTGGGCAGAGAACGGGATGCCATACTCTATTTAAGGTGAACTTAAAACTGATCTTAAAAGATGAGACTAGGATGCCATACCCCATTTAAGATGGTCTTATACCTATCTCTAGAAAATTTAGGATTCAGGATGTCGACACGGATCCCAAGAACACTGTGAGAATAATGTAGAGAATTTGTGGTGTCGACCTCATAGATATGGGGATGTGAATATAGGGAGTGGTAAGGAAAATTTGTAGGATTTTGTGCATAGTGTGAAACTCCATGAAAGTTATGACAAATTGGGGCAGATGAGGACACTCATGCTCCAAAAACAGAGAGTGAGAAACCTTAAACTCAAGAGAAACAAACTCATCAAATTATAATTTTTCTTTTTATGTTGTCTTTATCAATTTTAAATATCAAAGTATATTTTCAAAAATTAATTTTCTTTGCTTGATTTATTTTTCAAAAGTTTTATTCAGTTTTAATTATCAAATTTTTTTATATTATTCTTTTTTTTTTGTTTTAATTTAGAACCAACGTACGGTTCTGTGGCTATTTATCAATCACATAAAAGAGAAATTTAACAAATTCATTGAAATCAAGAAGAAATTTCATTAATCTTCTTCAAATATGCATTACAAATTAAATACATTTTGAAGCATCAAAAGATAACATGTTGGATACATATGAAATATCATATCATATCTATTGCTCTGACGCAGAACAAAAAGTGACAAGAACTATCTATTTGTCCTCTATGGTAAGCTCATGATCAAACTAACCTACTAAGACACGTTCCATAATAAGCATTCCTTTCAATGTACTTAGAGGAACAACTATCTCATAGCTCGTACCGGTGTTGCTCTTCCAATTCCTGGATGGATGGAATCCATGTGGTATTTTATGATCATCCATTCTTCTTAATGACACAGAAACTCTACAGTTTCATACTCTCGGGATGAAGTACTTTGCTAGATCTGCTCTGTTTCCATTTAGGTATAGTACTGCACCCATTGGCAGCGGAATCTCAACAAATCCTCTGAATTCTGCAGAGCCAACAATATCCATTTCTTTTTCAAAAAAAATGTTACCTCAGCTCATAAAGGACACCACATAGAAGGGCCTTACAAAATCATGGTGATCAATATGCGGAGGAATACCTTCTCCTTCAACTTAAATGTTCATTATGCAGCTATTTAAGATGCCGTCAGCCAGTAGTATGCTCTACCTAACCATCCTTTTAATCATTATTTTATCTTTGAATGCTGAGGATCCACCTCATCGTATCACAAGATACTTGGGGGCTTCCTTAACCCATCTTACACAAATTTGTAGCAGCAACCACACTGAACGGTTATCTTGCTTTTCCCGCGCATCTTTTTCTCGGGCTTTGAGTAAGTTTTCTTCATTAACAGATTTGCTCGACTTTGATTTCTTAAGTCAAATTCACAATCAAGAATTCTTCTTTCATTATTTTCAGAGAAAACTTCTTTATATAGCTCTAAGCTTTCCAAGATGTTGACAAATTTCCCTTGGATTTCTTCATAGAATTCAAATTCTCTTTTCTTGACTCTGTTCATCCTTTCTAGTTCCATCGTAGGAATCCTTTGACATCATTGGGGTTGTTCCCTCACCTCAATGTTTGTGGGAAACCATGTCTGACTCGGCTCCGTATGTAGTGGAATGTATGGTTAAGTACCCGGGTGTGTGACTTCTTGGCACTATGTATCAGCGGATGTATACTCTTCAAAGGTACTGTAGTGCTCCAAATGGAGGACATTATATCTCGAGCACTCAATGAATGCTCCTCTTATCAATGCTTGTGTTGGAATTTCAACGGTGAACATTGGGTAACCATTGCAAATTTCATCTGGAATTTTCTGTTGTGTTTGCTCTACAACAAACTCGGAATCATCCTCTGTGACAGGCGGATTGGTAGAAGTCTTCCTCATGCATGGGTCATAATTTTTTCTTTAGGAATTGGGGTAAATGTCACTTCTGCTTCATTGTTACGTATTTTCTCCTAACATAAGAAATCAATTTGCTTTCGGTGATTGGCATTACGGCGTTGCTTTCTTTTGAGTGGCGCATATGACACTCTGTCTTCATCAGCATTGACAAAATTCCCCGTTGGTGCAATTATCAAAGATTGTAGACAGCTAGTTCCTTCCATTGGATGTTGTTGTATTGCAGGTTTCTTCCTCTTTAGTGAGGAGTCTTCTTTGGTACCAACTCTTAGCAGTGATGGTAATCCTTCTTTCTCTAGGCGACTGACTATGTTTATCAATGGACCCTCGTAGTCCACGTTGACCTGACCGAAGTCCAAGTCAATGTCTACGATGCCGCGCTGAGCTGCCCTTTCATTAATCAAGGCAAGATTTAAACTATCNACCCAATAGGTGTGGTGTGTCAGGCAAGCACACCGCACGTATTGGTGTTGACCAAAGAGATCAACAAAACCAACATCTAAGCCAACATGCTTAGAACTAAGAGTGAATTGAGTGACAATTATTTTTGCTGGGGAATTAGAAAGTGGAACTTCGATAGAAACTGAGGATTCATAACTCTCACTAGGGATTAGAAGGAAAGGAATTCCATAATGGACCATCAGGAAAAGAAAAAAAAGACGGTCACGGTGAAGATTCAATTTCAAATAGATGTTAGAAAACATCAATTTTGATTTCAAAAGTAAACAATTTCGGAGAATGGGAATCAAAATTTAGGTTTTGACCCCAAAATTGGAATTGAAATTTGGGTATCAATCCCAGAATGAGAATCAGATGCCATACTCCATTTAAGGTGGTCTTATACCAATCTCGGAGAAACTGGGGAGAGAATTGGATGTCATACTCCACTTCAGGTGGTCTTAAAACTGATCTCAAAAGATGAGAATTGGATGCCATACCCCATTTAAGGTGGCCTTATACCTANTAGAATGAGAATCAGATGCCATACTCCATTTAAGGTGGTCTTATACCAATCTCGGAGAAACTGAGGAGAGAATTGGATGTCATACTCCACTTAAGGTGGTCTTAAAACTGATCTCAAAAGATGAGAATTGGATGCCATACCCCATTTAAGGTGGCCTTATACCTATCTCAAAGGAAAATTGGGTAGTGAATCAGATGCCAAAATCCATTTAAGGTGGTCTTAAAACTGATCTCAAAATATGAGAATAGGATGCCATACCCCATTTATGGCTTCCTTATTCCTATTTTGAGGAAAATTAGGAAGATGATCGGATGCCATAACCCAATTAGGGTGGTCTTAAAACCAATATCAATAGATGAGAATAGGATTCCATAATCCAATTATGGTTATCTTATTTCTATCTCAAGGAAAATTGGGTATAAAATTGGATGCCATAATCCATTTAAGGTGGTTTTAAAACCAATCTCAAAAGATGAGAATAGGATGAAATACCCCATTTAAGGTGGGCTTATGCCTATCTTAAGGAAATTTTGGTAGAGAATCAAATGCAATAAACCATTTAAGGTGGTCTTAAAACCGATCTCAAAAGATGAGAATAGGGTGCCATACCCCATCAAAGACGGTCTTATTCCTCTCTCAGAGGAAATTGGGTAGAGAATTGGATGACATACTCCATTTACTTAAAACTACTCTTAAAAGATGAGAATAGGAAGCCATACCCAATTTAAGGTGGTCTTAAACCTATCTAGAGGAAAATTGGGCAGAGAACGGGATGCCATACTCCATTTAAGGTGAACTTAAAACTGATCTTAAAAGATGAGACTAGGATGTCATACCCCATTTAAGATGGTCTTATACCTATCTCTAGAAAATTTAGGATTCAGGTTGTCGACACGGATCCCAAGAACACTGTGAGAATAATGTAGAGAATTTGTGGTGTCGACCTCATAGATATGGGGATGTGAATATAGGGAGTGGTAAGGAAAATTTGTAGGATTTTGTGCATAGTGTGAAACTCCATGAAAGTTATGACAAATTGGGGCAGATGAGGACACTCATGCTCCGAAAATAGAGAGTGAGAAACTTCAAACTCGAGAGAAACAAACCCATCAATCTATAATTTTTCTTTTCTTGTTGTCTTTATCAATGTTAAATATCAAAGTATATTTTAAAAAATTAATTTTCTTTGCTTGATTTATTTTTCAAAAGTTTTATTCAATTTTAATTATCAAATTTTTTTATATTATTCTTTTTTTTGTTTTAATTTAGAACCAACGTATGGTTCTGTGGCTATTTATCAATCACATAAAAGAGAAATTTAACAAANTCAATTCTTGTGTTGGAATTTCAACGGTGAACATTGGGTAACCATTGTAAATTTCATCTGGAATTTTCTGTTGTGTTTGCTCTACAATAAACTCGGAATCATCCTCTGTGACAAGCGGATTGGTAGAAGTCTTCCTCATGCATGGGTCATAATTTTTTTCTTCAGGAATTGGGGTAAATGTCACTTCTCCTTCATTGTTACGTATTTTCTCCTAACATAAGAAATCAATTTGCTTTCGGTGATTGGCATTACGGCGTTGCTTTCTTTTGAGTGGCGCATATGACACTCTGTCTTCATCAGCATTGACAAAATTCCTCGTTGGTGCAATTATCAAAGACTATAGACAGCTAGTTCCTTCCATTGGATGTTGTTGTATGCAGGTTTCTTCCTCTTTACTGAGGAGTCTTCTTTGGTACCAACTCTTAGCAGTGATGGTAATCCTTCATTCTCTAGGCGACTGACTATGTTTATCAATGGACCCTCGTAGTCCACGTTGACCTGACTGAAGTCCAAGTCAATGTCTACGATGCCGCGCTGAGCTGCCCTTTCATTAATCAAGGCAAGATTTAAACTATCTCAGAAAGCAAAAATCAGCTTTTTTCCCGACATTTTTCTACAGAAGACAAAAACATCAGTGCGCTGAAGTTCCGTAGAAACATGTACAACAACAAAATATTAATTAAACAAAATTTATAATTTATAATTTACACAGGTGTATATTTTATTTATTCAATTTAATTTAATTTAATGATATTTCAAAATATAAAAAAATAAGAGAAGGATATTAGCGTGAGTAAATTCAAAAATTTTAACTTTATTTAGGTTAATTTTATTACAAAATTTTGGAGCCAGTCACAACAACTTGGCCAAACAAATAACCCAAGAACAAGCAACATTTTAAGAAATATATTTCAAGCAATGTCATGTAGTGTAGTATTTTTTTANGCCAAGAACATGCAAAATTTTAAGAAATATATTTCAAGCAATGTCATGTAGTGTAGTATTTCTTTAATTATCAGCCATTAACTGACTACATAGGTTTTTCACCTCAGAAATCCACCAACTTGTAAGATCCTCCTAAATAAACCTTCTCTATTACAAATGGTCCCTCCCAAGTTGGTTCAAATTTTTCACCTATCTTGCGGTGTGCAAGAATATGTCTTTTGAGAACAAGAATGATTTCACCAACTTTGAATGCTCTCGGGAGGACCAATTTATCATGAGCCTGCACCATCTTTGCTTGTTAGAACTTCAAATGCTTTTGTGCGTCTAGCCATTTTCTTTTAAGACTTTCCAAATGTTTGAATTATGATGGAAACTCTGAGAGATAGAAACTGGATTTCTAGCAGTAGAACGACCTCAAATCCATACACAAGTGCGTAGGGTGTACATTGATTAAGATTTTAGAACGTTTTTCGGTAGGCCCACAAAGCTTCTAACAATTTATAATTCCATCCTCTTTTGTTTTAGTCCAACATCTTTTTTAAGATTTGCACGAGCGTCATATTGAAGGCCTCGGCCATGCCATTTACCTTGGGATAGTAAATTGTAGAGTATCTCTAGTCCACCCATGTCATTTGACAAAACTCTTGATCTTTGTGGTCTTGAAGGCTGACCCATTGTCACAAATTACTCTAAGAGGTACACTGAAACGGTAGACAATTTGACTCTTAAAAAATTAGAGAACTTGATGTGTTGTAACCTCTCATAATGACACTATTTCTACCCACTTGGAGAGGTAATCCATAGCTATAAGAATAAATTTGTGTCCTTTAGAGGATGAAGGGTCTTTTCAGCCTATTATGTTCGTCCCCCAACACTCGAATGACCACTAGGCAACGGTTGGATGTAGCACATTCACAGATTATTGTAAGACCACCCCATACACTTGACTAAGGTGGAACCTTCTAGTTGTATGCATGCAGTCAAATATCATTGCTGGTCAATAATATCCAAGACATTTAATCTTCAGTTTCATTATTGGCCTTGACTAGTGAGCTCGACACAATTTGACATGTATTTCTTTGATGATATTCTATTGTTCAACCCTGCTTAGACATCNTTTTTTAATTATCAGCCATTAACCGATTACATAGGTTTTTCACCTCAGAAATCCACTAACTTGTAAGATCCTTCTAAATAAACCTTCTCTATAACAAATGGTCCCTCCCAAGTTGGTTCAAATTTTTCACCTATCTTGCGGTGTGCAAGAATATGTCTTTTGAGAACAAGAATGATTTCACCAACTTTGAATGCTCTCGGGAGGACCAATTTATCATGAGCCTGCACCGTCTTTGCTTGTTAGAACTTCAAATGCTTTTGTGTGTCTAGCCATTTTCTCTTAAGACTTTGCAAATGTTTGAATTATGATGGAAACTCTGAGAGATAGAGTCTGGATTTCTAGCAGCAGAACGACCTCAGATCCATACACGAGTGCGTAGGGTGTACATTGATTAAGATTTTAGAACGTTGTCCGGTAGGCCCACAAAGCTTCTAACAATTTATAATTCCATCATCTTTTGTTTTAGTCCAACATCTTTTTTAAGATTTGCACGAGCGTCATATTGAAAGCCTCGGCCATGCCATTTACCTTGGGATAGTAATTTGTAGAGTATGTCTAGTCCACCCATGTCATTTGACAAAATTCTTGATCTTTGTGGTCTTGAAGGCTGACCCATTGTCAGAAATTACTCTGAGAGGTACACTGAAACGGTAGACAATTTGACTCTTAAAAAATTAGAGAACATGATGTGTTGTAACCTCTCATAATGACACTATTTCTACCCACTTGGAGAGGTAATCCGTAGCTATAAGAAAAAATTTGTGTCCTTTAGAGGATGGAGGGTCTTTTGAGCCTATTATGTTCGTCCCCCAACACTCGAATGACCACTAGACAACGGTTGGATGTAGCACATTCAGAGATTATTGTAAGACCACCCCATACACTTGACTAAGGTGGCACCTTCTAGTTGTATGCATGCAGTCAAATATCATTGCTGGCCAATAATATCCAAGACTTTTAATCTTCAGTTTCATTATTGGCCTTGACTAGTGAGCTCGACACAATTTGACATGTATTTCTTTGATGATATTCTATTGTTCAACGCTGCTTAGACATCTCAGCCACATATGATCAAACGATCTTCTGTATGGGACATCACCTACTAGAGCATATGACATAGCTCTTCTTGAGATGTGACATGCTTCAGACTTATCTTCTAGCAGTTTTCTAGTTTGCAAATATTCAATTAATGGGTTACACCAATCTTCGTTAATGTCGGCAACTGAAATAATCATTCCTTCTTCTTTTTTGAGCTTTTATAGATTTTTGATGTCAATCTTAGATGAAACCTGACATCCATGTACTATGGTGTCAATGGAATCCTCCAATGGACATGTCAATTCCTTAGCAAGTTTGGCTAAAGTGTCAGCATAAGCGTTAACCCTCCCTCGAGAAGTTTATTATAGAGTCACAATAAGGATCTATTCCACCAACTTCATTGTGTACCGATGGTAGTAATATATTTTTGGTTTCATGATCTTATACTGTCCAACAACTAGTTGGATGAAGAGTTGTGAGTCTCCATAGATGGCAATGTTTGTTATATCCATTGAGATTTCCAACTCCAACCAGATGATCAGCGCTTCATATTCTGTTTTGTTATTTGTACATGGCCCTATCATGTGGTAAGAGAATCTCAACATACTCTGATCTAGCGTAATTAAAATTAGACCAATTCTTGCTTTTCCTGGTATAAATATCTCTGATCCCTTGTCCTTTTTGTTTGATGAAGCTCCATCAAAGTATATTTCCCAACATCTAGCACTGGATGACTCGATTTGTAATATCTGCTCATCTGGTAGCTCAGCATTAAGAGGGGACCAGGTTAGAATTGGGTGTGCTGCGAGAAAATCTGCTAAAATTTATCCTTTGATAATGCAAAGGAGAACAAAAGTTATATAGATTTGTAATAAAATCATCAACCATATTGTTAGATGTCCGGAAATTATTGGTCGGGTGATCAATTATTGTAATGGATTAACTTTCAAGATAAAGGAAATCTTAGAAGAAAGCATGTAATTCCTAAACTTATGGGCAGTGAAAATTAAAGCTAAACAATTCTTCTCAATAGGTGTATACTTCACCTCCATCAGTATTAGACAACGACTCAAGTAGTGAGTGTGTTTTCCTTACCCTCATCATTGACTTGAGCTAACAGGCTCCGAGAGAGTCATCTAAGGCTTTTATATAAAGTATCAACAATTTTCTCATGATACGTGTTGCCAAAATAGAAGGTGTCATTAAATATTACTTAACATCCTAGAAGGCCCGCTGGAATTTCTCTTCCAAAACTAATTTATCATCCTTTTTAATTAATGCCGAGAAGTGCTAACACCTACATGGGAGATTAGAAGTAAAGTGTCTCAAATATGCCAACTTTCGTTGGAATGAACGTAGTTTCTTCAAGGTTTTGGGAGGAGGCATTTTCAAAATAGCTTTAATCTTATCCGAGTCGACCTTGACTCCATGATGATGGACAACGAATCCTAAAAATTTCCCGGAGGTGAGGCTGAAGGCACAATTTAACGGATTCATCTTAAGATTGTATTATCGTAATTATTCAAACACAATCCTCAAATTATACAAATGATTTATTTTCTATTTTCTCTTGAAGACCAGATCATCCACATAGCATTCCACATGGTTTTGAATGAAGTCATGAAAAATCTCTGTCATTGGACTTTCATAAGTTGCTTCAGCGTTCTTCAATCTAAATGACATTACTTTGTAGAAAAAATATGTGATCAACATTTTGAATGTTGTAAGTGTTGTATTCTCTGGACCCAACTTGATTTGGTTGTATCTTGATGACTNATTAACCCCCACCCCCCTCAAGAAGTTTATTATAGAGTCACAATAAGGATCTATTCCACCAACTTCATTGTGTACCGATGGTAGTAATCTATCTTTGGTTTCGTGATCTTATACTGTCCAACAACTAGTTGGATGAAGAGTTGTGAGTCACCATAGATGGCAATGTTTGTTATATCCATTAAGATTTCCAACTCCTACCAGATGATCAGCGCTTCATATTCTGTTTCGTTATTTGTACATGGCCCTATCAGGTGGTAAGAGAATCTCAACATACTCTGATCTAGCGTAATTAAAATTAGACCAATTCTTGCTTTTCCTGGTATAAATATTTGTGATCCCTTGTCCTTTTTGTTTGATGAAGCTCCATCAAAGTACATTTCCCAACATCTAGCACTAGATGACTCAATTTGTAATATCTGCTCTTCTGGTAGCTCATCATTAAGAGGGGACCAGGTTAGAATTGGGTGTGCTGCGAGAAAATCTGCTAAAATTTATCCTTTGATAATGCAAAGGAGAACAAAAGTTATATAGATTTGTAATAAAATCATCAACCATATTGTTAGATGTCCGGAAATTATTGGTCGGGTGATCAATTATTGTAATGGATTAACTTTCAAGATAAAGGAAATCTTAGAAGAAAGCATGTAATTCCTAAACTTATGGGCAGTGAAAATTAAAGCTAAAGAATTCTTCTCAATAGGTGGATACTTCACCTCCATCACTATTAGACAACGACTCCAGTAGTGACTGTGTTTTCCTTACCCTCATCATTGACTTGAGCTAACAGGCTCCGAGAGAGTCATCTAAGGCTTTTATATAAAGTATCAACAATTTTCTCATGATACGTGTTGCCAAAATAGAAGGTGTCATTAAATATTACTTAACATCCTAGAAGGCCCGCTGGAATTTCTCTTCCAAAACTAATTTAACATCCTTCTTAATTAATGCTGAGAAGTGCTAACACCTACATGGGAGATTAGAAGTAAAGTGTCTCAAATATGCCAACTTTTGTTGGAATGAACGTAGTTGCTTCAAGGTTTTGGGAGGAGGCATTTTCAAGATAGCTTTAATCTTATCCGAGTCGATCTTGACTCCATGATGATGAACAATGAATCCTAAAAATTTCTCGGAGGTGAGGCTGAAGGCACAATTTAAGGGATTCATCTTAAGATTGTATTATCATAATCATTCAAACACAATCCTCAAATTATACAAATGATCTATTTTTTTATTTTCTCTTGAAGACCAGATCATCCACATAGCATTCCACATGGTTTTGAATGAAGTCATGAAAAATCTCTGTCATTGGACTTTCATAAGTTGCTTCAACGTTCTTCAATCTAAATGACATTACTTTGTAGAAAAAATATTTGATCAACATTTTGAATGTTGTAAGTGTTGTATTCTCTGGAGCCAACTTGATTTGGTTGTATCTTGATGACTTGTCCATGAAAGAGAAAATCTAATGTGTCGATGCGATGTCAACCATTAATTCTACTATTTGTAAGAAAAACTCATTTTTAGGACAGGCTTTACTTAAATCCCTGAAATCGACATACACTGATTTTTCCATTCTTCTTCTTAATTGTCACAATGTTGGCTATCCATGTGAGGTATTTCTCTTCTCTGACAAAGTTAGCATCTTTCAACTTATTTTCCTCGGCTTTGACTTGGTTCTTTTGGGAGCTTATTTTACATGGGTCATATCTTTGTCCAACTCTAGTTCATGAATCGCAACCTCTGCTGATAGTTTTGACATTTCATCAAAGCTCCATGCAAAGTAATTTTTGTATTATGACAATAACTTTATCAATTATGTGGATTCCCTAGCTGAGNCTATTTGTAAGAAAAACTCATTTTGAGGACAGGCTTTACTTAAATCTCTGAAATCGACATACACTGATTTTTCCATTCTTCTTCTTAATTGTCACAATGTTAGCTATCCATGTGAGGTATTTCTCTTCTCTGACAAAGTTAGCATCTTTCAACTTATTTACCTCGGCATTGACTTGGTTCATTTGGGAGCTTATTTTACATGGGCCATATCTTTGTCCAACTCTAGTTCATGAATCGCAACCTCTGCTGATAGTTCTGACATTTCTTCAAAGCTCCATGCAAAGTAATTTTTGTATTATGACAATAACTTTATCAATTATGTGGATTCCCTAGCTGAGTAGAGAACATATAAAGGTGGGTCGTGGCTGCTCCTTGGTATCGAGGTTGACTTATTTTAATTCATCGACAGTTGATTTAATTTCTTCTACAAATTTCATGAAGCATCATCCATTAAATGATTCTCATAGTCATCTTCTATATCGATGCAATCATCTTCCAATCCGCTAGTAACAACCATACAAAACTTTGAGTCATTGTCTGGCCCTACAGTACCAAATTTGAGACCTTCTTTCGAGTTAGGAGTTTGAATTTTAACATTCCACAATTTCTCAAAAAATTGTAGCTTATCTTTTGAGATTTTCTTTGGCACATATTCTTGTTGAATTAGCTTTTGTACACAAGGAGAAAATTAACCAAAAGGTAATTCTGTTAATTCAATAGAATCCTCTTTCAAATTTACATGATTTTCAAATTTAGTAGAAGAGGAAGCACAGTAAAACTTGATCAGCTTTGATCCTATGTTTNAGATTTTCTTTGGCACATATTCCTGTTGAATTAGCTTTTGTACACAAGGAGAAAATTAAAATCCTCTTTCAATAAAATCCTCTTTTAAATTTACATGATTTTCAAATTTAGTAGAAGAGGAAGCACAGTAAAACTTGATCAGCTTTGATCCTATGTTTTGGAATTCTTGACCCGTAAACTCTCAACCTTTTGAGGATGTATTGAAGTAAGTATCATGGTATGAACGTAGTGGATGATTCGATCATACATCACATGTATTCACTTTTGTCTACATCTTTGAAGGAAATCTCGTACTGAGGTTTCTTCTATTTTATGATCATCGTTTTTCCTCAAAGCTTTCTTCATCAGAACTTTATCTCATGTAGATGTTGATAGTCGGCCTAGTCCATTCAACAGCCGTGTTGGTTCTTCCTCGTCCACGTCCCCGGCCTCGATCTCGGGTATATGGGCTTAAAGAACCTCTACCAACTCATGAAGAAATGGTAGTATATCATTGAAGTAGAGTTGATGTCCTCTTCTTTGTGATTCCTTTGAATCTTTCACTTAATTTGCTACAATTTCATGGGAAGAGACTTTTTTCTTAGGAGGTGCATAGTAGGTAGCGTCTTCATCAACGCCCACTTCATAAAATGAAAACGGTTGCAATTTTTCTTTATTGCAATGTTCTTTTCCTTATTTGAAATACTTGATACACTAATTTAGATGATGGAACCATGTTATGCCCATGAATCCATGGTCGACCAAGTAATGCATTGAAAGAGGTTCTGCATCGATGATTGAACTTTTATGGTTGTTACTAGTTCTCCAACTTTTATTAACACTGTAATCAATCCAAGGGCTCTTTCTTGCTTCTGGTTAAATCCTCTTAGCTTCATTTTATTAGTTGTAAGCTCCTGAGCCTCAATGTCTATTTATGCTAGTGTCCGTAGACTCATTAATTGAAGTGATGCTCCAACATCTATCAAAATTCTGAATAATACAAATCTATCAATATTAATAGAGATGTAGAGTCATCGGTTATGGTCGGTGGTACCAAGCAACAAGTCTTCATCTGTAAAGGTTATCCCATGCTATTCTCTTAATGAGAAAAGTTCATCTAAGGATTTGCTGGCCAATTGAACTAAGCAAATCTTTGGAAGTTGTGACCAGAGACTCTCTCATCTCCATTTACAGGAAGAAAGCGTCGTAGATGCTTAGTTCAGCTGACAACCTCCTAAGATGAGCTAGCACATTATAATCCAGTTTATGAAATCCTCCAATTATTACTTAGTTAAGTGGCTCTTCCACTAGAAGAGATGGAGGTAGCTCTTCTCGAGTGCCTATTTGTTTCCCTTTATCCACTAGAGCTACTCTTGGTGGTAATATCTTCCCATTTAGATTTATTTCTGTGATTTCTTCTTTTTCTTAAGATACTCTAGGCAAATTTTTTGGTTTCTCTTCTACATTGCAGAAATCCAAATTGATGGTGAACGTGTACCACGGTACTCTAGGACCGGTTCCTCACTCACGACGCTATTGTAACCGGTATTGTCCATATCTTCTTATTTCTTGTTAATGGGTTCATCGAACTTAACTATGATTTGAGGATAAGTTTGGAAATTGAGATTGGAGTTAGATTGAACAAATTCAGTTACGTTATCATTAGAAATAGTTAAAATGTAGCCAAAGTCATAATCATTTTATTCATAATACACTCGTGAGGCAAAAAGATAATTATACATGGTCAAGGGTTCAAGGATTTTCTTCCCCGATTCTGAGACAACCAGTCTAATAGAAGTAGACCCTATCTTACCCCCTCCCCTCAACTATTGGTTTTCATGACATTGTTCTTATCTTTCTTTGATTGCATTGACTTCTCTGAAAAAATCTCTATCTTGGGTTGGGCAGCAGTAGACTTTGGATGGCAGCCTGCACTAAAGCAGCCTTAATCGGATCCAATATCTTCTCAGATGACTTGCTCCAAACTATGCTCCATCAATATTTCTCTGAATACAGATCTATAGGAGTGATTGGCTTTGCCAAAATCATATTTACAGAACCTCTATTGAGTTCTTTTAAATATTTTATCGGGATTGCTAAATTTACTTCTTTAAATTTTCTCTCAACCAAATCCTTAAAAATGAAGCAGCCCTCTATTTTATGTCCCAAAATCCTATGATAGTGGCAGAAATTAAGATAATATTTCTTTGAGCTTTTTCCGACTTCTCTAGTTTTGAAAATCTAAATTTGGGCTTCTTCAATTCTTAAACACTAGGACTAAATTGGGGATTTTAGTTTGTCACCTTGAAATCTCCAATTCTTTGCCCAATAATATACATTTCCTTATTTATTTGCACTCAATTCCATGAATGAAACACTACTTCATGGAATCGAATGTGATTCTCACTTTGTTGTGAAAATCATACTCCATTTCCCGGTTAACATTTCAATTGGCCAAATAAAAAAGTAAATTAATGACAGAGTGAAAAATCATCACAATTATTTAACATTTAAATGGCACATCCAAATTATCTCTTCATTTAACCATACCGCATTACAGAGGGAATGACAAAGAACACTACTCATTATTCAAGAGGAAGATATGACAAAACACATATTTTCTATATATAAAAATGTTTACAAAATAAAAGAAAGATGAAAGAACACAACTTATCTTAAACTCCACCTCAAGCAAATCCCTTGAAGTTCCCTTGAAGAACTTTCTCTCTTTACAATCAACACTAAATTCTCTCTTAAAAATGTAATAGAGAAGAAACCTCTCACCTTCCCTTTCCTCTTACAATTCGTCAAAAAATTCCTCTCCACAAACAAGACATTTCTTTAAACTCACACACACTCACACACACACATACACGACTCCCCATGAGAGGGGCCAAGCCCTCTGTTTTAAACAGGGACAAAATCCCTCCTTTTCCCGAGAAGCTTCACTTCAAGAGACTCATCTCTTCACTCTTAATGTCTAAATTCATTGAATCACTACAAGAGACAAGTTTCTTTATTTAAAAATCACTTATTAACTCCAAGAGACACATCCCTTCATTTAAGAGCCTTTTTAAGTGTCTAGATGCATTGAATCACTTCATGGGGTGTTTGAATCACTTGGGAGCCTTTTGGAACTTCAAAAACTGCCAAAAATCTATCCATTATTTTCCCGGGCACCGTCAGTGCAAGTCTGGGAGCCTTCGGCGCCATTTTTTGTCGCTTCTCTTGACTCGGACACCATCGGTATCGATCTGCAGTAGCTCCACTGTTCCACTCCATCTGACTTTTTTTTAGCTCCGTTTTTCCACATTTCAAGTGCGTTTCATTCCTGACAGATAGAAATACAAAATAAACATGAAATCAAGCATTCTTTAAAGTGAAATTGCATTCAAAAACATGTGAAAATTGAGAAGTAGATTAAGTAAAGAATGACATATCGAAATGTGTTAGGCCAGAATTTTCTTGCTTGCTCGTTTTAGCTCCAAAATGCACCATTTTTTATTCTTTTTCACCAAAATTTTATTACTTTTACCTGAAGTAAAAACTTGCAAAATACCTTCCTTGAAAGTGCAATATCACGAAAAATGATTATAAAATATAGGTCTAAAAATATATATATTTCTGGTGCATCAAAATCCCTCAAACTTAAATGTTACGTGTCCTCAAGTAAGACTTTAACTACATAAAAATATGACTTATAGTACAGAGTTTAACTTCTAAATTTCTATAATTTGGTCTACTAAATATAATAGCACAATATAACAAAAAATTTTAACAAGCTAAGTCAAAACTAAAAGTGTAAGAATACTTAGTAGTCAAGTCTAAGATTTATGATTCTTATTCATTTCAAGAAGAATTATAATTTTTCATATTAAAGTTACTTAGATTATTTTTCAGTAAAAGTAAATAGCAGAAAGTAACAGGACAGAAAATAAATAACACTATTAAAAGAGTACTTGTCAACTTCTCGACATTCCAGCTGAAAGATTAGCTTATGCAAAATGTATATAGTTGTGCTGAGAATTTAAATTAGTGCAAGAGTAGATGAATTTGTATCTAACAGACTCCTAAACTATGAATTATTGAATCCCAAAAGATCTTAGTGAATTATTTTAGAACAAACTATAGCAAGTTCAATTTGTCATTCAAAATTTCCAATAAATTCTAATGTGTGGGGAATGACCCTAAAGTACTTTAAGGATCCCTTAAAGCATTTCGAGTTCATTTTGAACTTATCATATAGTTCCTTTAAACAACCAATGTCAATTTAAAAAGGTTACCCCATTACTCAATTAACTCTAACAATCTGATTATACTACTTTAAACTAACATGCCTTGAAGTTAGTTTGTTGTTTTTTTGTGAAAATGTTTGTTTGTGAATAATTGTTAGATTAAAATTTGTGTTTAAAAATACTAAAAGTAGTTTGGAGAAAATTGAAAGGAAACAAAAAATTGAAAAAAATTGAAAAATGAAATTTTTAGACCTTCAGCGCCGACGACGCTGTCGATTTGAGAACAACCTTTAAACCTTTAAAATTCATGATTTTCACAGTAAACCTCCATTTTTACCCTTTGAGTCACCTTCAACCTCCAATTTTTGCACCTAGGGCTCGCATTTTCTTGGATTTGAGGTGATTTTAAGGTAAATGAACTTTGGATTTCATCTTCTCTAGGTAAGAGCTACACTTTGAACCAAAACATTTTGATTTTCACCAAGGATTTATCTCACATTGCTGAGATCCGAAAATTTTGGAATTTTTTAAGAGATTTTGAGAAAATCCTTTAGTGAAGAACTCTTACTTAGTAGATTTAAGTATAAAGCATTTTACTTTGTGATTTTCAGATTTTTTTTAAATTTATTCAAATTATCTCTAGATTTCCCATGGCACCAAGAACGAACAAAGGAAAAGTAGATTATGATGAACAAAAAATTTGTTAGCTTCGGGGCTGGTGCTCGATTTAATAGTCTACCTGAGCATAAAAAAGTAATTCCAGGTCGTGGTTTTAAAAATTTGGGTGGATAAGTCGAGCAATTAATCAATGCTCTGTAGTGAGAAAATTTCTGTTCTTTTACTGCCGATATGATTATTGGTGTAGTGATGGAATTCTGTGCCAACTTTACAGAAGCTTCTGACCACTTTTTTTTTGTTTATGGGAGAAAGGTGAAGTTTTCTCCAAGAAAAATTAATCAGTTTTATCAGTTGGAAGATGTTTACAGTTGCCAGTATAAATCATTTTCTGCTACTAATGAAGTCTTAGATGAGGTTATTTCTTTTCTTACTGATGGAAGACGGACCTGGAAAGTCAAAAATGGTGTTAAGGTAAACTTTCCTCTTTCTATGCTTAATGTAGTATCTAAGGCCTNCATGTATATAGTTGTGCTGAGAATTTAAATTAGTGCAAGAGTAGATGAATGTGTATTTAACAGACTCCCAAACCATGAATTATTGAATCCCAAAAGATCTTAGTGAATTATTTTAGAACAAACTATAGCAAGTTCAATTTGTCCTCCAAAATTTCCAATAAATTCTAATGTGTGGGCAATGACCCTAAAGTACTGTAAGGATCCCTTGAAGCATTTTGAGTTCATTTTAAACTTATCATATAGTTCCTTTAAACAACCAATGTCAAGTTAAAAAGGTTACCCCATTACTCAATTAACTCTAACATTCTGATTATCCTACTTTAAACTAAGATGCCTTGAAGTTAGTTTGTTGTTTTTTGTGAAAATGTTTGTTTGTGAATAATTGTTAGATTAAAATTTGTGTTTAAAAATACTAAAAGTAGTTNAATGTATATAGTTGTGCTGAGAATTTAAATTAGTGCAAGAGTAGATGAATTTGTATCTAACAGACTCCTAAACTATGAATTATTGAATCCCAAAAGATCTTAGTGAATTATTTTAGAACAAACTATAGCAAGTTCAATTTGTCATTCAAAATTTCCAATAAATTCTAATGTGTGGGGAATGACCCTAAAGTACTTTAAGGATCCCTTAAAGCATTTCGAGTTCATTTTGAACTTATCATATAGTTCCTTTAAACAACCAATGTCAATTTAAAAAGGTTACCCCATTACTCAATTAACTCTAACAATCTGATTATACTACTTTAAACTAACATGCCTTGAAGTTAGTTTGTTGTTTTTTTGTGAAAATGTTTGTTTGTGAATAATTGTTAGATTAAAATTTGTGTTTAAAAATACTAAAAGTAGTTTGGAGAAAATTGAAAGGAAACAAAAAATTGAAAAAAATTGAAAAATGAAATTTTTAGACCTTCAGCGCCGACGACGCTGTCGATTTGAGAACAACCTTTAAACCTTTAAAATTCATGATTTTCACAGTAAACCTCCATTTTTACCCTTTGAGTCACCTTCAACCTCCAATTTTTGCACCTAGGGCTCGCATTTTCTTGGATTTGAGGTGATTTTAAGGTAAATGAACTTTGGATTTCATCTTCTCTAGGTAAGAGCTACACTTTGAACCAAAACATTTTGATTTTCACCAAGGATTTATCTCACATTGCTGAGATCCGAAAATTTTGGAATTTTTTAAGAGATTTTGAGAAAATCCTTTAGTGAAGAACTCTTACTTAGTAGATTTAAGTATAAAGCATTTTACTTTGTGATTTTCAGATTTTTTTTAAATTTATTCAAATTATCTCTAGATTTCCCATGGCACCAAGAACGAACAAAGGAAAAGTAGATTATGATGAACAAAAAATTTGTTAGCTTCGGGGCTGGTGCTCGATTTAATAGTCTACCTGAGCATAAAAAAGTAATTCCAGGTCGTGGTTTTAAAAATTTGGGTGGA
>JXCR01132690.1:44720-65360 GCA_002079205.1 Phalaenopsis hybrid cultivar
ACGTAGCATTCTACTTGATTGTGAATGAGGTCGTCAAAAATCTTCATCATTGCACGCTGATATGTAGCTCCAGCGTTCCTTAGGCTGAACGACATCACTGTGTAGCAGAAGATTCCAATCGGTGTTCTGAAAGCTGTAAACGCTGCGTCCTCAGGAGCCATCTTGGTTTGGTTATACCCCAACGATTTGTCCATGAAGGAGAAAATTTCATGTGTTGAAGCGATGTCCACCATCATTTCCGGTATAGGTAGTGGGAACTCGTCTTTTGGACATGCCTTGTTCAATTCTCTGAAGTCGACACAAACGCGGATCTGTCCATTTTTCTTTTTAACCGATACAATATTAGCTAACCATGTGGGGTACTACTCTTCTTTAACGAAGTTGGCTTCTATCAATTTCTTTATCTCGGCGATGACTTGTTGTTCTATCTCGAGGCGCATCCTCCTTGGAGCTTGTTTTACTGGGGTTACATTCTTGTCCACCCCAAGATTATGGACTGCAACCTCTGCTGACAGTCCTGACATTTCATCGTAGCTCCATGCGAAGCAATCTTTGAATTTTGTTAATAGTTTGACCAGTTCTGCAGACTCTTTGTCATCAAGTAGAGAACTTATAAATGTAGGTCAGGGGTCGTTCTTCAGTCCCGAGGTTAATCTCTTTCAATTCATCGATAGTAGATTTAATTTCTTCCTCAAATTTTGGTGGAGCATCTTCTATTGGTTGATCAGTAGAGTCATCCTCTACATCGAGACAATCTTTTTCTGACTTATTAGTAACAACCATGCAAAATTCAAAATCATCGACTGGTCCAACTAGACTAGATACTGCATTGTGGGCTTACAGGACTAATTATAAAACTCATATTGGAATGACTCCTTACAGATTAATTTTTAGAAATACTTGTCACTTACTAGTAGAATTGGAGCATAAAGCACATTGAGTGATTAAAGAATTCAATTATAATTTGAAAGATGTTGGTAAGAAGAGATTGTTATAATTAAACAATTGGAAGAATTAAGAAATGAATTTTACGATAACGACAAAATTTATAAGAAGAAACTAAAGTTATGGCATGATCGGAAGATTAACCAAAAAAACTTTGAACCAAGATGTCGGCGTTATTTCGGGTTAGTTTGTGAGGTTGCCCGTAAGAAGCTGTCGGTCACCGGAATCGAAATCCCATCGCCTGCGTCGGAAGGACGTTGAAGTATGAAATCAAGCTGACCCTATACTTTTCATAGTTTAAAATGAAAGATCACTGTACCTCAAATCCTGTATCTATCCCAAAGGATAAACACAAGAATTGAGGATGAGGCTCGTTCAAATAAACTAAGGAAAGTATGACGTCCATTTGGTCTGCGAAACCTTTATATTTGCCTACAAGTTCCCCTCTTTAATATAAAGGATTAATAGGGTTTATATTAAGCTGGGTTCAGACATGCTTCCTATAAGGGAAAGCCCCTATAGTTAATTACATCTTAAATGACCAAAGCCGTCTAAGAAAACTCTCGATAAAAAAAAAAGAAATATTATCTTCAATGAATTTCAAAGGGTAGGACTCTTCAACGAAATCGGACGTAGAGGTGTGAAAGGGGATTGGTTNCATTCCCGATCATCCAATAGAAACGTCTTAATTTAGTTGCAATTGTAGTTTTGTGTGATGTTTGTGATTAAATTTTGAGTTGTTTTATATTTTGAATGTTGTGGTGGTGAATTTTATCTTGGTTGATTTTTAATTTTGGTTTTGGTTATGGTTAACATACATGCAAGTTTATGTAAGGAAAAAGGAAGAAGAAAGACGGTACTATAAACTGTAAAAGTGTACCTGGCGAGTCTTCTCGTTCCACCACCTAAAACTTGAAAATCCATGTCAGGTCATTTATGAAAAGCAGGAAAAGTAGAGTTCTGAGGAACTTTCCTAACTCTATGTTGTATTTTGGTAAGTCCTTAAAAAATTAATTAAGGATGATTTCATTGAGCGAAGCATATTAAGTTTAATAGGCCTCTGAGGTATCCATCTAAGAGGGGGAATCAGGTCCATGCCTCTCTCTCGCCAACTAGTGAAAAGCCTCGAGTCCATTTAAACTCATTATGTTGCTCAATGGTTCATCCTGTGAAAAACCCTTATTACTCAGTGAACATTGATGTCTCAATTATATCTAAGAAAGGGGTAATTATCATTTGTCATTCAATTCAAGAATTATATGGGTGAAGACCCATGAAGGGGCAAGTTAGTGTAATTGGAACACTTAGCCAAATTTTAATCCTAATTGGGCTTAGTGGTGTTTCAAGGATTTTTGAATTTGTTTATTTCTCTAATCTTTATTTAATCAAGTTTTGATTTAGCCTAAGTCACCACTAAACCCTTAAGACTTAGGTGAGTGTCTTAATTAGTTTGGCCTAAGTCACCACTAAGCCCCTAATCCTCATTTAGTCAATTTTGATTTGGCCTAAGTCACCACTAAGCCCTTAAGACCTAGGTGAGTGTCTTAATTAGTTTTGAAAAGGGTTAAGCTTTAAGTGGTCATGATCATAGGTGAGTGTCTTAATTAGTTTTGAAAAGGTTAAGCTTTAAGTGGTCATGATTCATAATTTGTAAATGAGTGTCTTAATTAGTTTTGAAAAGGTTAAGCTTTAAGTGGTCATGATTCATAATTTGAATTTTCTTTAAAATCAAAATAGGGGTATTAAATTGATTAATTATTGGTTTCCAAAGTCATACCCCTAAGTCCAGGATCATTTAATTATTAAATTGATTAATTATTGACTTCAGAAGTCATACCCCTAAGTCTAGGATCATTTAATTTTAATAAACTTCCAAATTTTAATAATTTAGTCATACCCCTAAGTCCAGGATCATTTAATTTTAATAAACTTCCAAATTCTAATAGATTTAGAAGTTATTAATCTTAATTAAGAAAGTGCAATTGGTTTCTACCAATTAACCCCTTTGTGTTTCAAAGGTTACCCATTCCCCTCCTTAAATTAAGCCTAAATGTTAATTAAGGCAAAATTTCTAAAATTACACATTTGCCCCTAAGGCTTTAACACTTCATAATTTGTTAAATTAAAGTCAAATGACTTCGAAATTTTTATTAAACCTCATTAGTTGGTCCATTGAGACATCAGAGGAGAAAATGTGATTTTTCAAAATTTAATTTAATTGATATAATTATTTTTATGCAAAAATAGGATTTTCCAATAAAAATTCTTAACTTGACCAAGGTAAATTATAGTCCTTTGAAATTTTTACTGGAGGTAGACCTATACTAGAGAAGTCTTTTGATTAATTTTCACAATTTTTGAATTATCTATGATTTATTAGAATTATTTTAATATCTAGGCTATTTAATAAAAATAAAATATTTTAGGTGGTGAAAATTAAGTTTTGTATTTTTGAAAAATCTCCCTAAAGTCAGACAACTCAGAGGAGCATGTTTTATATTTTTTAGATTTTTGTTTGATTTATTGGAATTATTTTAGTGTAAACTCATTTTTTAGCCTTTAAAAATTATTTTTAATAATTCAATATCTTTATTTAGAAAATCAGGAAAAATATGCTAATGGTTCCTAAGTAATTAGGAAGCAATTTAGAAAATTTCCATGAGTTTTATTATTTTTAGGATTTTTACGAAGTTTTAATTAATTTAAATATTTAAAATAGGGTAAAAATCAAAATTTTATCTTAAATATCTTTTTATTTTTAGAAAATATCCCTTTGAAAAAATCAGAGAATGTTCCCCCTTACAGATGCTACAATATGCCAAAATTTCAAGCCAAGGTGATGTGTCAATATGCATGGAGAATCAAATGATAAATAGTATTTAATTAATTAAAAATATTTTGTGCATCAAATGGACTTGAAAATTATTCCACATTATTCTCCTCTATTCATTGAGCAAGAGGGTGATTTTTATTTTTTTTTTATGATTTTTCTACATAAAGTTATGGATTTTCTAAGTTAGGGGTATTTAAATAAATATGAAAATGTCCTATTTATCTATTTAAACCAGCGCGTGCCACCTCAACCTACGACGGCTCCGAAGGCATGCGTGACACACTCTAATTGGACGCTGCCGTCCGCGTAGCTGTTGACACGGCCCGCTGTTTATGTCCCCAAGCGCTGTCTGGCTTGATCTCTCCCGTCTATTTGATACACGCTTGATCAAACGACTCCCCATCATCATTCCTGATAGAATGATCTCGTGCCCGTCCAAACTAAAACCTGAAGATCTCGGCCTAGACACAACCAAATCACTTTGGGTTTGATCCTATGGACTCGTTTAAGTGAGACGAACACATCCATACGGCTATGGTAGCATGAAATCAAGCTTAAGTAAATGGAGAATCAAAATAAGCTCGGGAGGAGGAGGAGTTTTATACTTTGCTCTGAGAAGGGAAGCTTCGATCAGAGGTGCTCGGCACGTTCATTGGGGTCCAAGGAGGCTAACTCTGAGAAGGGAAGCTTCGATCAGAGGTGTCGACATGTTCGTTGGGGTCCAAGGAGGTTAGGGATTAAGTCCCTGGTCTTGGTGTAAGGCCTAGGTATTAATTGGATCAAAACAAGCTCGGGAGGAGGACGAGTTTTATACCTTTGCTCTGAGAAGGGAAGCTTCGATCAGAGGTGCTTGGCACGTTCGTTGGGGTTCAAGGAGGCTAGGGATTGAGTCCCTGGTCTTGGTATAAGGCCTAGGTATGAATTCAACCAAGCTCGATTTCAGGTGTTGGTCTAGAGCTATGGTAGAAGCTCTGTGGAAGGGGGATTTGAAAGGGCTCTGGCTTCTTTCACTCTTGTGAAGGTGTGGGCACAAGCAATTGAAGTTTGGTGGGGTGTGAGCTTTTTTCACTATTGTGAAGGTGTGGGCACAAGCATTTGAAGTTTGGTAGAGTGTGGAGGTGATTTGGGTTCTTTCGTGGTTTCCGGCAGGGTTTCAGGCTTAAAATTGAGCTCCGGCAATGGGAATGGGTGAGGGAAAATGGTTGGAATGCACTAAAAGGATCTTAGGGAAGCTTTGTGTGAAGTTTGGAAAGGCCTCTTTAAGAAAATTTCAGCACACCTCCCATGGTTGTGGGAGGTGAGTTTTTCTAAAAATGGCCATGGGGTGGCTCTCAGTGCATAAGTTTGGGTGCATTGTGGTGCTTAGGTGGAGGGCAGAGGAGCTCCATAGTTTGATTTATGACTGGCCTCTAGGTTTGATTTGGGTGAGGTGCCATGGGGGTGACTCTAAGTTTTGGGCTTTTCCGGCCGCTAGGCTGGCCGGCCAGCCAGGGGGAGGTGGCTAGGAGCTCAGGGTTGTGAGTGAATGTGGGTGTAGATGAGTGTAGTGAGTGTCTTACCTCCAGACCAACACCCAGGGATAACCCTAAGGTCTAGTAATCCTAAGGCTGACTCATCCTGAGTTTCCCCCACAGTGACCCCACCTACTAAGTGCTTAGAGGTTGAGACCAACATGTGGAACTTCAAGTTGAGGGGAGAAGAATTTCGTATTTCTAATGGTGAGGGTTCCATGTCTAGTTTTCTAGGAATAGTCAGCAGGAAGAGTCCTATGGCTAGACCCTAGGCTACTAAAGAGGAAAAACTAAACCTCAACCAAACCAGATCTAGTTTTCTAAGAATAGGCAATAAGAAAATCTTATGGCTAGACCTTAGGCTACTAAAAGGGAAAAACTAAACCTCAACCAAAAGTGAGGTCCTATGGCTAGACCTTAGGCTACTAAAGAGGAAAAACTAAACCTCAACCAAAAATGAGGTCACTATGGCTAGACCTTAGGCTACTAAAGAGGAAAAACTGAACCTCAACCAAAAGTGAGGTCAAGTCATATGGCTAGACCTTAGGCTACTAAAGAGGAAAAACTGAACCTCAACCAAAAGTGAGGTCAACTAATAGCTAGACCCTAGGCTACTAAAGAGGAAAAACTAAACCTCAACCAAAAATGAGGTCAACAAATTTAGACCTTAGGCTACTAAAAGGGAAAAACTAAACCTCAACCAAAAGTGAGGTCAACAAATGGTGGTGTACTGGGAAAGCACACCGCACGTATTAGCGTTGACCGACGAGATCAACAAAAACCAATACAGACACCTAAGTTAAAAGACCTCAGAAGTATGTGTAGAGTTGTGTGTGTGATTTGTTTCTACCGGGGAATTAACAGGTGTGTGTTTAATCAAGCTGAGAAGTAGGGACTCTCGCTGGGGATCGGAGAGTGAATTTTGAGTTATGAATTTTCAAGGATTTCCAAAGGATGGGAGTCAAAATTTAAGCGTTCACCCTGAGGTAGGAATTTGAAACCCAAATATCAACTCGGAAAGAGAGAGAGTGGAAGAGAGAGAGTCGGAGTGTAAGGGCCGACCTCGAAAGTAATGAATCAATAATGTAGGACTGATTCAGAAATGAGAATTGAAATGTAGGTCAATTCTAAAAAGAGAATGTCGGAATGTAAGGACCGACCTCAAATGTAATGAATCAGAGATGTGAGACTGATTCAGAAATGAGAATTAAAATGTAGGTCAATTCTCAAAAGAAAGTGTCGGAATGTAAGGACCGACCTCAAATGTAAAAAATCATAAATTTAGGACTGATTCAGAAATGAGAATTGAAATGTAGGTCAATTCTCGAATCAGAAATTTAGGACTGATTCAAAAATGAGAATTGAAATGTAGGTCAATTCTCAAAAGAAGGTGTCGGAATGTAAGGACCGACCTCAAATGTAAAGAATCATAAATTTAGGACTGATTCAGAAATGAGAATTGAAATGTAGGTTAATTCTCAAAAGAAAGTGTCGGAATGTAAGGAACGACCTCAAATGCAAAGCATAAAAAATTTAGGACTGATTCAGAAATGAGAATTGAAATGTAAGTCAATTCTCAAAAGAAAGCGTCGGAATGTATAGACCGACCTCAAATGTAAAGAATCAAAAACGTATGACTGATTCAGGAATGATAATTGAAATGTAGATCAATTCTCAAAAGAAAATGTCGGAATGTAAGGACCGACCTGAAATGTAAAGAATCAGAAATTTAGGATTGATTCAAAAATGAGAATTGAAATGTAGGTCAATTCTCAAAAGAAGGTCTCGGAATGTAAGGACCGACCTCAAATGTAAAGAATCAGAAATTTAGGATTGATTCATAAATGAGAATTGAAATGTAGGTCACTTCTCAAAAGTGAATGTCGGAATGTAAGGACCGACCTCAAATGTAAAGAATCAGAAATTTAAGATTGATTCAGGAATGAGAATTGAAATGTAAGTCAATTCTCAAAAGAAAGTGTTAGCATGTAAGGACCGACCTCAAATGTAAAGAATCAGAAATTTAGGACTGATTCATAAATGAGAATTGAAATGTAGGTTAATTCTCAGAAGAAAGTGTCAGAATGTAAGGACCGACCTCAAATGTAAAGAATAAGAAATTTAGGACTGATTCGGAAATGAGAATTGAAATGTAAGTATCAATCCGAAGATGAGAGAATTGAAATATAGGTATCAATCCCAAGGAGAGAGTCGAAATTTAGATATCGACCTCAAAATGTGAGAATCGGGATTTAGGTACTGACTTGAAGATGTGATTTGAAATTTACAAAGAGCTTGTGATGTTGAATTTGCGGTAGTGTGTCATGTGGAAATGTTGATTTTGAAGAAGATTTGTAAAGCTTCGTGAAGTTTTGTGCAGAATGTCAAATTCTACGAGGATGTGTAGAGAGTTAGTGTAGATAACGATGGTTGTGCTGCGCGCACAAAGAGTAGGAAATTCCGAAAATGGAAGTATCCACTCAACAAGTTTGATTTATTTTCTTGTTGCTTTTGTCACAATTGATTTTTCAAAAAAATGTGTTTGTTTTTAAAGTTTTAATTTCAATTGGTTGATTTTCAAAACAAATTTGTTTTGTTATTTATTTATTACAGTTATCTTTTATTTGTGTTTTATTTATTGTTTAAAATTTGTCGTTTCATTTTTTGTTCATTGGAACTCTGAACCATTGCATGGTTCGGGTCTTTCATGCATCGCACAAAAAGGCAATTGACAAAAAAGGCACAACTTGAGAGAAATTTCCATTAATCTGCTTCAATAAGGATGCAACAGATCAAACATAGGCTAATGCCTCAAAAAGAGTACATCATGTAATACATGCTGAAATGCATTGAGAGTCTTCTCAAGATATGAGTACATCATAGACTGATTACATCAGATATTTGTCATGCTTGTTAAAAGAAAGCAAGTGAGTCCTCTACGCTTGGTATATCGAGCTCTTGATCAAGCAGACCTTCTGAGTCATGCTCCAGGATAAGAGTCCCCTTTGCATGTATTCAGAGGTACAACATTCTCATAGCTCGTAAGGAAATAGTTCCTCCAACTCCGGGTCTTGTTGGAATCCATATGGTATTATATTGTCATCCACTCTGTGGAAGGTCACGGACACCCTACGGTGTCGTACTCCTGGAATGCAGTGTTTGGCCACGTCTGCACCGTTGCCCTTGAAAACAAGTACTGAACCAACTGGAAGAGGAATCTCCACAGCCCTCTGAATTCACCGGGGCCGATTGTATCAATTTCTTTTCCAAACAAAATATTGCTCTTACTCATGAATGAGACCGTGCAGAAAGGCCTCAGAAATTCATGATGGTCAATGTGCGGAGGAATGCAGTGCCCTTCTTCGTAAATGTTGATGATGCAACTGTTAGGAATGCAAGTGGCGGGTAGGATATTCCACTCAACCATTCTCTTTATCATCCACTTTATCATCGGGGGTAACAGATTCACTTGATCATATCTGAAGATACCAGGTGGATTCCACTATCTGTCGTTTGTAAAATTGTAGCAACATCTGCACTGGATGGTGATTCTTCCCTTTCCCCGCATCCATTTCATCGGCTCGGAGTACGTTATTTCCATGAGAAGGCCTGCTCGACCTCTATCTCTCAAATCGAAGATGCAGTGTAGGATGCTTCTTTCATCAGTTTCAAAGAAAATATATAGCTCCAAGCCTTCCAATATGTTGGTAAACTTTCCTTGAACCTTTTCATAGAACTCAAATTCTCTTTTGTTTACCTTGCTTATTTTGTAGTATTCTACCATTCCGGGAGTTGGCAGTTTCCTGAGCGTTCCTTCCTTCGGGCCTTGGAGGGAATCCAAAGCCTTGCTGGCCGATCCGGAATATGAGATTCAGCCTCAAGCGGGATGTATGATCCTGGGCTCCGCGATGCGCATTGATCTGTCCCCAGTGGGACATATGACTCGTTTGCCACAAAATCTAGAGTTTGAGACTCGTTGGTGCTTGACGTGTATTCTTCTAAGGTACTGAAACACTGTAGATGTAAAATTTTGCAGTCCGGGCATTCTACAAATGCGCCCGTGATTGATGTACTGGCTGGAATCTCGACGTTGCATGTTAGGCAACCTCTGCACAAGATATCTGGGACCGGGAGTACATCTGATCCTATTAGAAATCCTGATTTTTCATCTGTAGTGGGCAGGCTGACAGAAGTCTCTCTCAGATCTGGATTGTAGATATGTCCCTCGGGAATGGGGGTAAGAAAACGGCTTATGTTTCTTTGGCGCTTGCGCTCCTGTCGTAGAAAGGCTCTCTGTTTCTTTCGGATTGCATTTCTGCGTTGTGTTCTGCGGAGTGGAGTATTTGGTAGTTGTTCACTGTGGGCAGCTATTAAGCCCCTTGTTGGAGTAGCTATCATAGAGGGCAGTCGGCTGGGCCCCTCCATCGGATCTTGTTCTGCTATCACATTTTTACCCTTACGTGACACGTCGTCTTGAGTGGTCACCCTCAACAGTGAGGGTAGTCCCTTCTTTTCTTCATTACTGACTGTTCCCATTAGAGGACCGTCGTAGTCCATATCAATCTGGTTGAAATCCATGTCGAAATCTATGACACCTCCTTGTGGCACCATCTCTTCATTTAGTGCGAGGTTTCAGCCGTCTTAGAAGGCAAAGATCAGCCTCTACCTTGACATTTTTTTCTACAGACGACAGAAAGAAACGTCAGTGGGCCGAAGTTTGGCATGAACAAGAACAAAACAGAGTATNAACATGGAGTAGCTATCATGGAGGGCAGTCGGCTGGGCCCCTCCATCGGATCTTGTTCTGCTATCACATTTTTACCCTTACATGACACGTCGTCTTGAGTGGTCACCCTCAACAGTGAGGGTAGTCCCTTCTTTTCTTCATTGCTGACTATTCCCATTAGAGGACCGTCGTTGTCCATATCAATCTGTTTGAAATCCATGTTGAAATCTATGACACCTCCTTGTGGCACCATCTCTTCATTTAGTGCAAGGTTTCAGCCGTCCTGGAAGGCAAAGATCAGCCTCTACCTTGACATTTTTTCTGCAGACGACAGAAAGAAACGTCAGTGGGCCGAAGTTTGGCATGAACAAGAACAAAACAGAGTATCCATTAAAGTAAATTTTAGTTTATTTTGGTGAAAAGGATTACTCATTTTATGTGTGAGTTTTGTTTTAATTTAATGGAATTTTTAAATCCAAAAGTAGAAAAGAGAACATGTAAAGTTCAAAAGATTTCTGAAAATTTTCATTATATGTGAGATTAATTACAAAATTTGGACCCGGTCATAGACGTATGCCCATATAGATAACCCTAAAACAATCAAGGTTTCAAAGTTTCAAAGCAAGCAGAAGCAAGCAGGCTGCATAATAGGTTTTCAGTTATCGTCCATTTATTGGTAACATGGGTTTGTCACCTCGGAAGTCCACTAACTGGTAGGCTCCTCCTGTATAGACCTTCTCAACGGCGAATGGTCCCTCCCATGTTGGCTCAAATTTTTCACCTATTTTGCGGCGAGCAAGAATAGGTATTTTGAGCACGAGTACGAGGTCACCAATTTTTAATGTCCTTGGGCGGACCAATTTGTCATGGGCTTGTACCATCTTTTCCTCGTAGAGCTCCAAATATTGTTGTGCTTCCAATCTTTTTCCCTCAAGACTTTCAAGTTATTCAAGTCTGATTCTTGCGTTTTCTTCCGTTGTGAGTTGGTTGGCAACGACAACTTTGAGAGATGTTGTCTGGATCTCTAGCGGTAGCACAACCTCGGTCTCGTACATGAGCATATAAGGTGTACACTGAGTGGGAGTCCTGAAAAGTTGGTCCGCTAGGCCCACAGGGCTTCTAATAGCTTGTTATGTCAATCCCTTTTATTTTCATCCAGTGTTTTCTTCAAAATCTGTACCAGTGTCTTGTTGAAANGTTTTCTTTCGTTGTGAGTTGGTTGGCAACGACAACTCTGAGAGATGGTGTTTGGATCTCTAGCGGTAGCACAACCTCGGTCTCGTACATGAGCATATAAGGTGTACACTGAGTGGGAGTCCTGAAAGTCGTCCGCTAGGCCCACAGGGCTTCTAATAGCTTGTTATGTCAATCCCTTTTATTTTCATCCAGTGTTTTCTTCAAAATCTGTACCAGTGTCTTGTTGAAAGCTTCAGCCAGACTATTTGCTATGAGATAGTAAATTGTAGAGTATCTCCAATCTATCCCATATCTTCTGACGAAATTGTTGATCTTTGTGCTTTTGAAAGTGTCCCATTGTCATAGATTATTCTTCGCGGTACTCCGAAACGATAGACGATTTGGCTTTTGAAAAATTGAAGGACGTGCTGTGTCGTAACCTCACGTAATGGTATTACCTCTACCTATTTGGAGAAGCAATCTGTAGTGGATAGTATGAATCTGTGTCCTTTAGAAGATGGAGGGTCTATCGGACCTATTATGTCTGTGCNACCTCTGCCCATTTGGAGAAGTAATTTGTAGTGGATAGTATGAATCTGTTTCTTTTAGAAGATGGAGGGTCTATCGGACCTATTATGTATGTGCCCCAACACTCGAATGGCCACGTGAATCTGTGTCCCTTAGAAGATGGAGGGTCTATCGGACCTATTATGTTTGTGCCCCAACACTCGAATGGCCACGAAGGCAATAGTTGGGTGTAGCACATTCGGAGGGCTGGTGTAAGACAATCCCATGCACCTGGCCTTGGTGACATCTTCTGGCAGTATCCATGCAATGGGACAGCATTGCTGGCCAATAATATCCGATTCTTTTAATCTTCATTTTCATTTTTGGCCCCGACTGGTGAGCGCCACATAATCCGGCTTGTACTTCCTTGCTAATATTCTGTGCCTCGGCTCTGCTCAAACACCGTAGCCACATTTGGTCGAACGATCTTTTGTGGAGAACATNGCATTGGTGACATCTTTTGGCAGTATCCATGCAATGGGACATCATTGCTGGATAATAATATCCGAGTCTTTTAATCTTCATTTTCATTTTTGGCCCCGACTGGTAAGCGCCACATAATCCGGCATGTACTTCCTTGCTAATATTCTGTGCCTCCGCTCTGCTCAAACACCGTAGCCACATTTGGTCGAACGATCTTTTGTGGAGAACATTTCCTATCAGGGCGTAAGACATGGCCCTTCTTGTGATGTGGTGTGCCTCAGACTTATCTTCTGGTAGCTTTCCAGTATGCAAATATTCTATTAATGGCTTGCACCAATCTTTGTTGATGCCTGCGACTGTATTCAAAGTTTCTTTTTTTCCAAGTTTATGTAGAGTTTCGAAGTCGCTTCGAGACAAAACTTGTCTTCCTTGCACCGTGACTTCGATGGAATCCTCCGGGGGACACGCCATTTCCTTAGCAAGTTTTGCTAAAGCGTCGGCATGAGCATTATCTCCCCGAGGAATCCGGTAGAAAGTCACCTCAGGAATCTACTCCAGGAGCTTCATCGCGTACAGATGGTATTCTGATAATCTTGATTTTAGAATTCTGTATTATCCGGCGACTTGCTGGATGACAAGTTGAGAGTCACCATAAATGGCAATGTTCTTTATGCTCATCAAAATTGCAAATTCCTATCCGGTGATTAAGGCTTCATAGTCTGCTTCATTGTTGGTACATTACTCCGTCAGGTGGTACGAAAACCTCAACCTACCCTTATCTAGCGTGATAAAGATCAAACTGATCCCTGCCTTGCCTGGTATAACTGTGCCTGATCCCTTGTCTTTCCTAGCTGNGGCATTTTTCTTCCCAAATAAATTTGGCGTCCTTTTTAATTAATGCCGAGAAAGGCTGACACCTACCTGAGAGATTAGAAATAAAGCGTCTCAGATATGCCAACTTCCCTTGGAAGGAACGTAACTGCTTCAAGGTTTTAGGTGGAGGTATTTTTAAGATAGCTTTAATCTTATCCGGGTCGATCTCGATTCCCCGATGACGGATAATGAATCCTAGAAATTTCCCGGAGGTGACGCCGAAAGCACACTTTAAGGGATTCATTTTAAGTCGTAACCGTTCAAAAACAATCCTTAAATCGTACAAATGCTTTATTTTCTATTTACTTTTGATGACTAGATCATCCACGTAGCATTCTACTTGATTGTGAATGAGGTCATCAAAAATCTTCGTCATTGCAATCTGATATGTAGCTCCGGCGTTCTTTAGGCCGAACGGCATCATTGTGTAGCAGAAGATTCCAATCGGTGTTCTGAAAGTTGTAAACGCCGCGTCTTCGGGAGCCATCTTGATTTGGTTATACCCCGACAATTCGTCCATGAAGGAGAAAATTTCATGTGTTGAAGCGATGTCCACCATCATTTCCGGTATAGGTAGTGGGAACTCGTCTTTTGGACATGCCTTGTTCAAATCTCTGAAGTCGACACAAACGTGGATCTGTCCATTTTTCTTTTTAACCGATACAATATTAGCTAACCACGTGGGGTACTACTCTTCTTTATCGAAGTTGGCTTCTATCAATTTCTTTATCTCGGCGATGACTTGTTGTTCTATCTCGAGGCGCATTCTCCTTGAAGCTTGTTTTACTGGGGTTACATTCTTGTCCACCCCAAGATTATGTACTGCAACGTCTGCTGACAGTCCTGACATTTCATCGTAGCTCCCTCCGAAGCAATCTTTGAATTCTGTTAATAGTTTGACCAGTTCTGCAGACTCTTTGTCATCAAGTAGAGAACTTATAAATGTAGGCCGGATCGTTCTTCAGTCCCGAGGTTAATCTCTTTCAATTCATCGATAGTAGATTTAATTTCTTCCTCTCTGGCGGAGCATCTTCTATTGGTTGATCAGCAGAGTCATTCTCTATATCGAGACAATCCTCTTCTGACTCACTAGTAACAACCATGCAAAATTCTGGTGGAGCATCTTCTATTGTTTGATCAGTAGAGTCATTCTCTACATCGAGACAATCTTTTTCTGACTCATTAGTTAACAACCATGCAAAATTCAGAATCATCGACTGGTCCAACTGTACCAAATCCGAGACCTTCTTTTGAATTGGGAGTTCGTCTTTTAGTATTCCACAATTTTTCAAAGAGTTGAATTTATCTTTTAGCATTTTTTTTCGTAATTTTCCCTGTTGAATTAACTTTTGAACACAAGGCGAGAAGTAACCAAAAGGCAATTCCATTATTTCATNGCTTAGTAAAGGCAGAAGCGCGGTAAAATTTGATCGGCTTTGAACCAACACTACGGACTTCCTTGACCTCTAAACTGACGGTTTTTCAAGCTCAGTAGAGGAAGAAGCGTGGTAAAATTTGATCGGCTTTGAACCAACACTACGAACTTCCTTGACCTCTAAACTCTCGACCTTTTGAGGGAGAATCAAAGTGAGGGTCATAGTATTCACATAGTGGTTTATCCGATCATACATTGTTTCATATTCATTCATCAGAGTAAGGGTCATAGCATATTCACATAGTGGTTTATCCGATCTTACATTGTTTCATATTCATTCCTCTCGGTTTTTCAAGCTCAGTAGAGGAAGAAGCGTGGTAAAATTTGATCGGCTTTGAACCAACACTACGAACTTCCTTGACCTCTAAACTCTCGACCTTTTGAGGGAGAATCAGAGTAAAGGGTCATAGTATTCACATAGTGGTTTATTCGATCATACATTGTTTCATATTCATTCCTCTCTGTATCTTCTGTTTCATATTTTCTGTATCTTCTAGGGATATCTCGTACTGAGGCTTCTTTGCTTTGTCATCATTACCTCTTCTTCAGAACTGTCTTCATCACCAATGCTGATAGTTGGCCTAGTCCGTTTAACAATTAAATTGATCTTTTCTCATCCGCGTCCCTGGCCTCGACCTCTGGTGCGTGAACTAGAAGAACCTCCACCAACTCGTTGTAAGGGAGTGGTAGAAGGTTGTTGAAGCGGAGTTGTATGGCCTTCTTTTTGTGATCCCTCTAAATCTTTATCTTTGTGTGTCAAAATTTTGCCCGAGAAGACAGTCTTCTTTGGAGGTGAGTAGTAGGTAGCATCTTCATGGATACCAACTTCATGCACTGAAAACGGTTGTAGGTCTCCCTAATACAATTTTCTTGAACATCTCTCCAATATTTAATGCATTAATGTAGGGATGATGGAACCATGTTATGCTCATGAATCCACGGTTGACCCAATAGAGCGTTAAAAGAGGTCTCGGCGTCGTTGATATGAAATTTAACGGTTTTTACAAGTTCTCCAACCTTCATAAGTAATGAGATTGATCCAAAGGCTCTTTCTCCCTTTTGGTTGAATCCTCTTAACATCATCTTATCGGGGATTATTTCTTGAATGTCGAAATCCAAATATGCTAATGTCCGTAGACTCATCAAATTAAGAGATGGCTCCTGAACTTAAAAGTATAAATACGCTAACGTACGTAAACTCATCAAGTTAAGAGATGCTCCAGAATCCACTAAAACTCTGGCGAACACAAATCTGCCAATGTTGATGGAGATGTAGAGCAGACGATTGTGGTCGGTGGTACCGAGCAGCAATTCTTCATCTGTAAAGGTTACCCCTGACTGTTCTCTCAACGAGCAAACTTCATCTGAGGATGTAGCCAACTAATTTAAGAAAATTTCTGGGTCAAGCAAAGCTGTAGCAAGAGATTCTCTCATCTCCTTTGATAGGATTAGAGCATTGTTGATGCTTAGTCGGGCAGGCAACTTTCTAAGATGAGCTAGCATGTTGTAATCTACTTTGTATGATCCTCCAATTTTATCTTGATTGTGTGGTTCTTCTACTGGCGGAGGTGGGGATATCTCTTCTCGAGTCATTATCTGTTTTCCTTTGTCCGCTGGAGCTGTTCTTGGTAGTAACACTTTCTCGCTTCCTAAGTTGACTTTTGTGACTTCTTCTTCTTGAGATATCATTGTTGAATGTTCTGGTGTCTTTTCCTCTTCGTCGGTGAGATCTAAGTTGATGGCGAGCGGTGCACCATGACAATCGAGAGTTGGCTCTTCGTTATCAGTGCTGTCGTAAGCGATATCGTTGATGTCTTCTTTAGACTTGACAACAAGTTCATCGGACTCAAGTACGATTTGAGGATCATTTTGAGGTCAAGATCGCAACTAACTTGGTCATAATCAGTCACGTTATTACCAGAAATAGTCAGAACGTAGCCGAAATCACAACCATTATAATNCTCTCCAATAGACACATGATGTTGTGTCCCAGCAAATTTTTTCACAAAGCCCTTGGGGAAAGGCACAGCAACAAACTCCTCCTGATAAGGTCTACCCTTTAAAATTGATGCACCGCACTTGAACTGGGCTAAGGCATTCCGTACTTGTTCAACCATTTGCTTGAACTCTTTTTCTGGCGTAGCACTTGATGGAGAATCCTTCTTTGGTTGTTCTTCTTTGTCTATCAAAGTAGCCTCCCTTCTTTCATCTGCGATGTGTATGATTTCTGGCTGGTTAATTTCTGAAGAAGCCAATCGTGGTGCTTGTGATTGCCCCTGAATGGTGGCCATGGCAGTCATAGCTACAGTCATCTCTTCTATTCTTTTATCCAGTAGAACAACTTGTTCATCCCTGGGGAGGATAACCTTACGCAGGTCATCTATAGCGTTCTCTTCAATGTGAGGTTGAGCCTCGCATGAAGATGTGCTAGCTTTCTTTGGTTTTGATCACATGGACATCCATGAAATCTTCCTCCAAGTAATCACTGTAATCAAAAGCTTCGTTGTCACTATTGACGGAAACTCCGTACTCTCGAGCTAACTAAGAAATCTCAATCCTAAGTTTCTCAACTTTTTCTTCAATTATTGATTTCTTGATTGCTTTAAGATCTGGAGGACCCTGATGGAAATCCTCAACTTGTTCCTCCATCTCACTGGCTATTGTCGCGACGATGTTAGATATTTCAGGCACTGATTTTGCTTTCTGTCTTGCAGATTCACTGAACTGTATTGGTGCAGCAACCTTCGGTACCCATACCTTCTTCTTATTCGTCGATGATGCCTCAGGACGGGGCGTCTCAGTAGGGACATCGGTATGTCGAGGGAAGGTATGCTCCCCGTGGTGTAGACCGGCTGCAGTGTCAGGTAATCGTTTTCTTTCTTTCCATGATTGTAAGAATAATGGGTAAACCTCTCGGACCCTGTCTTGACTTAATCGGCCGGCGACTTGCGGTTCTAGTGGTGGTATGATCGGTGGTGATCATAACAGTATCGACTCGGTTTCCCAAATGGAGCCAGGTGAGAACACGGGTAGGTGACTCTATAGTCGACCAACGAGATTTTTCTAGCGGACTTAATATCCTTCAAACTTTCATTCTTCATATGAGGGGAAATTGCATGTCCCACTCATTTAAGTAATTCACTAAAAGAACATCCTTCTTTAATAGCAAGCCTTCTGAAGACTGCACTAATTCGGGTGATGGGGCTAAATTTCTTTCCCTCCTCACCATGTCCATGAGGTGATGGGAATGCAGCAGCAATCTTCCGGATACTCTCATATCCATCAGTATCTGTCAGAGGATGGAATCTACTCCCTCGCAGGAGTGGGTAAATTTCTGGTAATACCTCTTCAACTTGATGAGGCTCCTCCTCATCAGGTGTGTTTTCAGGAGTATGGGCTTTGATGGCCCTCCAAATTCTCCTATTGCGGTTCCTCCTTTAATTTCGGGTCAGTAGTACAGTCCTTGAGCTCGACCCGATTTCAAACACGGGTGGCGGAACAGTTAATCCTTCAGCCGAATCTTCGACAATCATAACTTCCTTCCCCTTAGCAGCAGCGGGGATAGCAGGTTTGGCGGGTGTCGCGATGGCAACAGCTTTAGCGTTCTTGCCGGCAGGGAAGTCTTGAAGGCAGTTCAAACTGAATTTTGCAGACGGCTCTTGAACTTCCGGGGCAGCGATCNCAGTTCCTCCTTTGATTTTGGGTCAGTAGTACAGTCCTTGAGCTCGACCCAATTTCAAACACGGGTGGCGGAACAGTTAATCCTTCAGCCGAATCTTCGACAATCATCACTTCCTTCCCCTTAGCAGTAGCGGGGATAGCAGGTTTGGCGAGTGTCGCGACGGCAGCAGCTTTAGCCTTCTTGTCGGCAGGGAAGTCTTAAAGGCAGTTCAAACTGAATTCTGCAGACGACTCTTGAACTTCCGGGACAGCGATCTTCATTACCACGAACGGGGCTTTCCAAAGGATAACCTCGAGGTCTTCAAATCTGGCTCCGAACTTGATGGTGGGAGCGACGTTACGGGCGTTGCGGTCCGTCGGCAGGTTGCAAGAAAAGGTCAGCGTTGGGTAAGCCATCGCAGCGGGCTTTAAAACAGAAAGTTTTAGGGTTAGCTATATGGCCAAAAACCTCGTAATCTTTAGTGCAAGCACTGAAAATAGAGGTTACTCTATAGACCGGGCGAGTCTTAATTTAGAGGTAATTTTAACATCTTTATTTAAAAGGTTGTAAAATTGATTAATATTTTGAAGTGTGCGCAGCACAACATGATTTGGTTTAATTTGCAAAGCAACAAAACAAATGTGTAAAGGAGTTGTGAGAAAGTTTAGGACCCAGTGCGGGACCCAATTCGTGGCAAAAAAATGCCGAGGTGGAGTTAATCCACCAACACTCCTTTTGGGGGTCCGACCCCACATAAAAATTTAAAGAGTCCTTAATGGCCTTCTGAACCCCTCTGTTCAAAGATGTTGAACAGCCAGTCCTGAAGTCCAAGGAGTTAGTTGTACGTTCCCAAGATAGAAATGGGTAAAGTATGCTAACGGAAGAAAGGTAATTTGGTCCAAGGGGGACATGGACATATTACCGATGTCTGAAGATAATATTTCTTGATTTGTATGGAGAGAAAAGCTTATCCCCAACGGAGTCGCCAGAAGCTGTCGGCGNAATTTATGAAGAGCAGGCAAAGTAGAGTTTTGAGGGGTTTTCCTAACTCTATGTTGTATTTTGGTAAGTCCTTAAAAGTTTAATTAAGGATGATTTCATTAAGCGAATAATATTAAGTTTAATAAGCCTCTCATTAAAAGTTTAATTAAGGATGATTTCATTGAGCGAAGAATATTAAGTTTAATAGGCCTCTAATTATCCAACAAGCTAAGAGGGGGAAGCAGGTCCATGCCTCTCTCTCACCAACTAGTGAAAAGCCTCGAGTCCATTTAAACTTATTATAATGTAGGTCCATGCCTCTCTCTCACCAACTAGTGAAAAGCCTCGAGTCCATTTAAACTCATTATGTTGCCCAATTGTTCATCTTGTGAATACCCTTATTACTCAGTGAACATTGATGTCTCAATTATCCTTAAGAAAGGGGTAATTATCATTTGTCATTCAATTTAAGAATTGTGTGGGTGAAGACCCATGAAGGGGCAAGTTAGTGTAATTTGAACACTTAGCCAAATTTTAATCCTAATTGGACTTAGTGGTGTTTCAAGGATGTTTGATTTTGTTTATTTCTCTAATCTTTATTTAATCAAGTTTTGATTTAGCCTAAGTCACCACTAAACCCTTAAGACTAGGTGAGTGTCTTAATTAGTTTTGAAAAGAGTTAAACTTCAGGTGGTCATGATTCACAATCTGGATTTTATTTGAAAATCAAGATAGGGGTATCAAATTGATTAATTATTGACTTCAAAAGTCATACCCCTAAGTTTAGGATCATTTAATTTTAATAAACTTCCAAATTTTAATAATTTGGAAAGTTAATAATCTTAATTAAGAAAGTGCAATTGGTTTCTACCAATTAACCCATTTGTGTTTCAAACATCAAGTGAATTGATTAATATTAGAGGTTACCCATTCCCCTCCTTGATTTAACCTTAAATGCTAATTAAGGCAAAATTTCCAAAATTACACATTTGCCCATAAGGCTTTAACACTTCATAATTTGTCAAATTAAATTTAAATGACTTTGAAATTTTTATTAATACTTCATTCATGGGTCCATTGAGACATCAGAGAAGAAAATGTGATTTTTCAAAATTTAACTTAATTGATATAATTATTTTTATGCAAAAATAGGATTTTTCAAAGAAAATTCCTAACTTGAGCAAGGTAAATTATAATCCCTTGAAATTTTTAGCTGGAGTTATACCTAGACGAGAGAAGTCTTTGGATCAAATTTCACATTTTTTTGAATTCTCTGTGATTTATTAGAATTATTTTAATATCTAGGCTATTTAATAAAAATAAAATATTTTAGGTGGTGAAAATTAAGTTTTGTATTTTTAAAAAATCTCCCTAAGGTCAAAGAACTCAAAGGAGCAAATTTTATATTTTTCAGATTTTTCTTTGATTTATTCGAATTATTTTAGTGTAAACTCATTTTTTAGCACTTAAAAATTATTTTTAAGCTTTAAAATTCAATATCTTTATTTA
>JXCR01132690.1:72773-84495 GCA_002079205.1 Phalaenopsis hybrid cultivar
GCCGGCCGGCCAGGGGGAGGTGGCTAGGAGCTCTGGGAACCCAGAGGAATCCATCACAACAATTTAATGCAAATGTGTTTGGATTTGACAAAGAAATCTTAAGCACGTGCATTTTTAGAAATAAGATCCCTTAATTTGGGGGACCTTTGGTCCATTTCTTGGTTTAGGTGATTTCATGGTGTTTGGACTGGTCACTAAGTCCAACTAATGGCTGTGGTGGAGTTAATTTGGTGGCCTTAGGGTGGTTAGGTCACATTTAGTGTATGGGTCCAAGTGGGTGCAAATGATAAAAAATTGGGTTTGGGCTAGGTTAGCCATGTCAATTGGCTCAATTTATTATTGAATTTGGTGTATATGATCATAAGGAACAACTTTGGTCAAGGATGGAAGTGGTTTTGAGCTCAATTGGAGGGTCAATTTGAGGGAATTTTGAACTTTAATTTTTGGTCATGTTGGGCTAGGCTTGGGTCTAGCTTGGGTTAGCCTTGGGCTAGGTACAAATTGATTATTGTAAATGGTTGGTTGTTGGGCTAGGCTTGGGTCTAGCTTGGGTTAGCCTTGGGCTAATTCCAAATTGATTATTGTAAATGTCCAATAGGGACCTCATGAAGAGTTTTTAACATGAATTAGATTCCAATTTGGAGGTATATGCAATCAATTGTGTGAAATTTGGGGACTTAGCCAAATTTGGGGCTAAATTTGGAAATTTTGGATTTAGGCCAAAATAAAATGGATTTGAGGCTTCACCAATGCCAATTGATGGTTGATTTTGATTTATAAGAATGTTATAAAGATTTTTCAACATTAATTGAGGCCAATTGACTAGGCTATGGATTCAATTTGGTGAGATTAAGGCATATGGTCAAAATTGGGGTTTTGACCCAAATCAAAATTGGGCTCAAATCATGGACCAATTGAGCTTGTATTTGGTTTAGTTTGGTCATATAAAAAGTTAATTTGAGTTTGGGATTGGAATTTGGGTCAATTGAGATCAAATTGATGGACATTTGAGTTGGATTTCGGGAAATTTGGGTCTTTAAAGGGCAATTTGGGGATTTTGGTTAAAGATGGTCAAATTGGCCAAATTGGGTTATGTGGTAGTAGAGAGAAATGAAATTAGGATTATTTGGGATTTATTGGGATTTTCTGGTAATTTTTTGGAATTTTGTGCCCAAGAGGGGTATTTTGGTAATTTGGGGGTGTTTTAGGGGCAAAAGGTCAAGATGGGTATTTTGGTAGAGTTGAGGTACCAATCATCACCAATAAGCCATGGACCAAAGGAAACCCCATTTTGGGTCCTCTACATAGTGGTCTTAGTTAAACTATAGCCCTAGGGCTAGTAGATTTAGGGAATCATCTACATAAGTATCCCAAAAGATCAAGGGATCTAAGTTAGAAATTTGAGCTCAGGGTTGTGAGTGATTGTGAGTGCAGATGAGTGTAGTGAGTGCCTGGTTAGAAATTTGAGTGGAAATTTGAGTTTAGGGTTGTGAGTGATTGTGAGTGTAGATGAGTGTAGTGAATGCCTTAGCGCAGACCAACACCCAAGGTTAACTCTAAGGTCCAGCAATCCTAGGGTGACTCATCCTAAGTTTCCCCCACAGTGACCCCACCTACTAGGTACATGGAGGTGGGAGCAATATGTGGAACTCCAGGTTGAGTAAAGAAGAGGGTAGAATTTCTAATGGTGAGGGTATTTAGAGGTTGAGAACAATATGTGGAACTCCAAGTTGAGTAAAGAAGAGGGTAGAATTTCTAATGGTGAGGGTTGAACCAATATGTGGAACTTCAAGTTGAGTAGAGAAGAGTTTGGAATTTCTAATGGTGAGGGTTCCCCAACATGTGGAACTTCAAGTTGAGTAGAGAAGAGTTTGGAATTTCTAATGGTGAGGGTTCCTACCTAGTTTTCGAGAAATAGTCAACAGGAAATGTCCTATGGATAGACCTTAGGCTACTATAGAGGAAAAAAACTAAACCTCAACCAAAAATGAGGTCAACAGCGTGTTAGTGTTGTAGCTTGATTTCGACGCTGAACTATAATTTAGTTTTCTTTGAAGATGATGAATTATGATTAGAAAAATGTATTTGTAAAAAGTGTATTTTCATATATAAAAGTTAGTTGGGTATTGTTTGTGAAAATGTTTGTTTGTGAACTATTTTTAGATGAAAATTAATGTTCAAAAAGGCTAAATAAACTTTGGAGTACATTGAGAGAAATTGAAAATTGAAAAAGTCAAAAATGTGAATTTTTGGCCTCTAGCACCGACGATGCCCTCGACCCGAGCCAACCCTAACACCTTTAAAACTCGCGATTTGCACATTGAAACACCATTTTTACCCCATGAGGTACCTTCAACCTCCCGGTTTTTGCACCTAGGGCTTGCTATTGCTCGGATTTGAAGGGATTTTAAGGCAAACAAAGTTTGTATTTCACCTTCTCTAGGTAAGAGCTACACTTTGAACTCAAAATTTGTTATTTTCATTAAGGATTTATCTCAATTGCCGAGATCCAAAATTTTGAGATTTTTTTGGAAGATTTTGAGAAAATCCTTCGATGAAGACCTCTTACTTAGTAGATTTAAGTTTAAAATGTTTCACATTGTGATTTTCAAAATTTTGGGGAATTTATTTGGATTTTATCAATTTTTTGTAAATTTACCATGGCACCTAGAATGAGTAAAGGAAAGTGAAAAGTGGATTTTGATGATCAAAAGTTTGTCAATTACAAGGCGAACATTTGCTTCAATAGTTTACGTAACACTAAAAAAGTGATTCCGAATTGAGGATTTAAAAGTCTAGGTGGAGAAGTTGAGAGAATAATCAATGCTTGACAGTGGAAGAATTTCTGCTACTTTACTGTCGAGGCGGTTATTGGCATAGTGATGGAGTTCTATGCCAATTTCAAGGAGACTTCTGAAGACTTTGTGTATGTTCGTGGAAAAACGGTGGAGTTTACTCTGAGTAAAATTAATGAATTTTATTAGTTGGAAGATGTGTATAGCTGCCAATATAAGTCATTTTCTACCATGAATGAGACCTTGGATGATGTTATTTCTTTTCTTACTCGTGGAAGAGGAACTTGGATGGTGAAGAATGGAGTTAGGTAAACTTTCATCTTTCTATGTTAAATGTTCTATCTAAGAAATGGCGCTATTTTATTTCTGGAAGAATGATACCAACAAATCATCATAGTGAGGTTACAAGGGATAGAGCCATCTTAAACTTCTATATCCAACAGATGAAAAGAATAGATGTAGGCTCTATTATTTATAGAAAAACTAAAACTAAAAACTAAACCACCAGGAGAGACTACTGGAGGTTTAGCACACCCTGTCCTGATCTTCATATTATGTGAACAACAAGGAATTGATTATAGACTAGAGGAAGAGAGGATTGAACCTCTAAGACCTATTAGGTTTGCCAATATAAATATATATGAATCTCATGTTGGATGGAGATCTAGAAGTAGGACCAGAGATATTCCTTCAACTTCAGGTACTTCTAGTACCCCTACTATCCAAGAACTTATGGAACAAATGATGATCCAACAAGGAGATATTTTGAGAATGGATCATAGAATGGAAAATATGGAGGGAAACAATGCTCACTTTGATGATTTGATAAGACAGAAGTTTGATTACAATGTTGTTTATGATGATGCAATGGTGAAATTCATGAAGGGTGATCACTCAGTTCAGTTTCCTACTGACCCTGTTCTTACTCCATATCAGCAGCAGAATTTGGATGTGGATGAATATGAAGAAGAAGACAATGATTAGTGATGTTTTAGTTAGATATTTGTTTAGCTTATGTTTAATTGTATTTTATTTTTGAGATTGTTTGTTTGTGGACTGTGGTACTTTATTTTTGTTGTATGGTGTATTGTGAACTGTGGATTTATGAGATTGTTTTTAATTATTTTATTAGTTTTTAGTACTTTGATGGATTTATTTGCAGTTAGCTCTTTTCAACATTTTTTTATATGTATTATGTGTTATTTAATGTTTTAAGTCTTGTAGCTTTTCGTATTAGCATCTGCAATATTTCAGAGTTAAGTTTCAAATCAGAACCTTCAACAGGTATGTCTTATCTTTATGTATTAAATGATTTCTTTAACCCTTAATTTTTTAAGTTCTTCATTTAAAATCTTTCAAAAATTTAGGTTTGGGGGGAAGAGAAATTCCTTCTTAAAGAAAAGTAACTAATTTTTATTTTTCCTCAATTAATTATATATTCAAAATATTTTAAAAGATTTAAGGTATTAGAGGGTAACTTTAGATAACTATATCTATATTTCTAAAAATATAGTAAACTTAAATAAAATTTTTAAATAATAAAGGTTAATTTTAGAGATTAAGATTATTTGGTATGATAAAATAAGACTATGTTTTTCTATTTTTAGTAAAGAAATTAGTATTTTTGAAGTATTAAGAATCTTAAAGATTAATTTAAGAAGAAAAGATTATAACTTTATGAAAAATATTTAAAGCTAATATAAATTTATAAAGTAAAGGAATGTGAAAAGTTTTTAACTTTAAGAAGTGGATAGCGCAATTCAAAATCATTAAAGGCTATCCAGATATAGTAATCCTCACATAAAAAGAAAAAGAAAATGAAAAGAAAAGAAAAGAACAGAAAAAAGGATTGAAAATGATCCTAAAAATAAAAGAGAAAAAATAAAAGAAAAAAAGATGTGAGGAGAAGCTTGAGGAGATGCCTAATTAAAAATTAGCTTCACTTGAATCAACTTAAAGAAGAAGGCTTGGCTAAATTTCCTAAACTTATATTTTAGTATAAGAATATTTACTAGTAAAGTTTCATGAAGTTCCTTTTCATATGGATATTCTAAGTGGCTTTAATAATATTTACTAGTATTTTTTATATAGATATTCTAAGTGGCTTTAATATGAATTATTTGTAATTTTCCTTGAAAAGAATAGAGAATAAAAAATCTTAGAGTTGATTACTAGATATTCTTATACCTTTAGTGTTAACTTGAGTTATTTTGAATTTTTCTTAAGTGATGTTATTTTATCTATCAAACTAAGAAGTTAAAATCTTTACCATAAGTCATTTTTTTATGTAATAAAGGAGTTACTTGAGGGCAAGTAACATTTAAGTTTGGGGGATTTTGACACACCAAGACAATATGCATTTTTAGACCCATATTTTATACTCATTTTTTGTGATATTGCACTTTAGTGGAAGGTATTTCTATGTTTTGTTGCAGGCTATTGATTTTGAGGACTTGGAGCAAAAAGCAAGCAAAAAGGATGAGATTTGGAGCAAAAATGGAGAAGTTCAAAATTTGTTCAGCATCAACGGCGCCAGACTGGGCACCGACAACTCTATTAGATAGAAACTTAGTATTTAATTACAGGCCTTTGGCGCCGACGGTGCCACTGTCGGTGGAAGCTCTGTTTCTAAATAAATCGACAAATTTGGACGCTTTTTGAATTGATTTTGGATGCACGTATTGGAGAACTGACCTAGGCTCTATTTAGGGCTGAAATTTGATCAGAAACCCCCCCTTCGCATCAGTTCAACTTCTTCCACTCATTTTAAATTTTCCTCTTCACACACCTACATTCCACATCATTCCACACCATTAGTTATTTATTATTTTCATAGATTTGACTTTTTATGGTGAGTTTAAGTGTGAATTCTCCTCTAAGAAGTGTTGGAGAGGAAGAGAAGTGAAATATTTCTTCTTCCCACATTTTCTAAGAGAGGCTACAAATTATTTGCTTTGAGAAAGAGTTTCAGATAAATTTTATTTGTTTATTATTGTTGTATGAACTTCCTTTTATATATGAAATTTGTGTTTTGTTGTATCTTAATGAAGTCTGAGTAGATTCCTTTATCTTTCTCCCTACTCTGAGATATGGTGAAATGAAGAGATAATTGGGTAGTTTCCTCTATCTTTCTCCCTACTCTAAGATATGGTGAAATAAAGAGATAACATGGAATTGTATGAACTTTCTTTTATATATGAAATTTGTGTTTTGTTGTATCTTTCTCATGAAGTTTGCAGTTTTCTTTATCTTTCTTTCTACTCTGAGATATGGTGAAATGAAGAGATAATATGGATGTGCCAATAATTCCTTTATCTTTCTCCCTATTTTGAGATATAGTGAAATGAAGAGGTAATGTGGATATGCCAATGTTAAAATTTAAAATAAATTGTGATGGTTTTTCAACTCCACTCTTAATTTACTTTTTGATCTGACCAATTCAATTGTTAAAATATGTTGTGAAACATATGATCCGTAAAATGGAGTATGAATTCTACAACATAGTGAGAATCACATTTAAGTCCATGAAGGAGTATTTCGTTCATGGGATTAAGTACAAATAAATAGGTAAATATACCTTGTTGGGTGTAGAATTAAAGATTTCTAGGGTGATAGACTAAAATCCCCAATTTGATCTTAGTGTTTAAGAACTAAAGCGAGAGTTAGCCTTCAGGGGAAGGAGGAGTTGTGGAGTGGGAGCCAGAATCGTTCTAGCCTAGCCACAGATTTAGGGACTAAACCTAAGATTAACAAAAGATTTTCTATAACACTAGATCAGGGTAGAGAATTAAAATTGCTCCTATTAGCACAATACATATCTAAACCATTTATCTCATCTCATTTCACCAAAAACTCATTATAGTGGAAAAAATGCTTTTACACATTAGAAAACTTCATCACATAAACATAATTTAGTAGTTATTAATTTTAAAATCTGATTTTAAATTCTATAAGTAATAAATAATTTAACATTAATAATATCTTAAACTTTCAAAATTAGTGACAGTAATTTTGTTTGATTTCTGTAAATTTTCTAGTTAATTATCATTTCAAATTTAAACCTTCTCCGTGGGATAGATATTTGGGACTTAAAAAAAAAATTAATATTACTTGATAACGATATGTATACTTGCATAGAATCCCAACTTTAAGTGCTTAACATTATTATTCGTAAAATATCACATCAAACTTTTGACGTCGTTGCAAAGCGGAGTCAAATTTATAAATTTTACACAACTATATTTTCTTGGGATCAAATCTCCAACTCTATACTCAACAAAGTATGTTTCCCTATTTATTTACGCTTAATTTCATGAATGAAATACTCCTTCATAGATTTAAATGTGATTCTCACTCTGTTGCAGAACTCATACTTTAATTCCTGGATCATATGTTTCACAACATATTTTAACAATTCAATTGGCCAAATCAAAAAGTAAATTAAGAGCGGTGCTGAAAAACCATCACAATTTCTTTTAAATTTTAACATTGGCACATCCACACTATCTCTTCATTTCAACATATCTCAGAGTAGGGAGAATAATACAGAAATCTACTCAGACTTCATGAGAAAGATACAAGAAAACACAAATTTCATATATAAATGAAAGTTCATACAACAATAATAAAAAAACAAAACTTATTTAAAACTCTTTCTCAAAGCAAGTCCTTTGTAGCCTCTCTTAAAAAATGTAGGAAGAAGAAATCTCTCACTTCTCTTCCTCTCCAACACTTCTTAGAGAGGAACTCACCACAAAAACTCAAAATAATAAAAACAATAACTAACTAATGGTGTGGAATGGCGTGGAATGTTGGTGTGCGAAGAGAAAAATTGAAATGAGTGGAAGAAGTTAAAATGATATGAGGGGGGGGTTGTGATCAAATTTTGGCCCTAAATAGAGCCTAGGTCGGTTCTTCAATAGATGCATCCAACAACTCTTCAAAAAGTGTCTAAATTCATCGAATCTTCAAGAAACATGGGTTCCACCTGTATAAGCACCGTTGACACCCAGTCTGGCACTGTCAACGCTGTCTCTTGTTTTGCATCCTTTCTATTGTTTTGTGTCATCCGACGTCCTTCTGGCGCTGTCAGCGCTGAGTAGTTTTTCCAAATCTCTATTTTTGCTCCAAATTCCATCCTTTTAGCTTCCTTTTTGCTTCAAGTCCAAAAAATCAACAACCTACAAGAAACATAAAAAATATCTTCCATTAAAGTGCAATATCACAAAAAATGGGTATAAAATATGGGTCTAAAAATGCATATATTTTTGGTGTATCACTGACCTCTTTGATTTGAGATTTCTTGGCCCTCAATTCACTTGGAGAAGGGGACAAACTTGGGAAGGATTGGACATATTCCTAGTTAATGCCCAATGGTATCAGTATTATTTACACACCACAGTTACTCACCTTATCTTTGCTGGGTCTGATCACAGACCCCTTTTAATCTCCATTAAAGCTTTTGAATGTACTGGCCCTAAGCCCTTCAGATTTTTAAATATGTGGTCTAGTCACCCTGATTTCCACCACATCATTTATGTCAATTGGAAGAATATTTTGCACCCTGACCCCCTTATCAAATTGTGGCTTCTGCATAAAGAGGTTAGCCACACTCTCAGACATTAGAATTGAGAATCTTTTGGAGATGTATATGGTAGCGGAGGTTGAGCTAAATCTAACCCACTTGGAGAATTCTGCTACTATGGATGAGGCTACTCTTCTTGCGGCTATTCAGAAGGTTCTCTCAACCACCGTCTGCTCAAAGAATTTCCTTAAACAGAAAGCTGTTGTTAGCAAATTCATGGATGGAGATACAAACACGAGGCATTACCATGCCTGTATAAAATATAGAAGGAAATGTAATGTAATTCACAGCATTATTAGTTCCCTGAGTGTAAGACTGCATGATGATATCCAAATTGCCAATGATGTTATAGAATGTTTCCAAGACTTTTGACTGTTGTCTCTCCTCATAATGTCCAAGTGGATGCATCTTTGTTTATGGAGGATGTGGAGTTTGTTAAAAGTATTAATCTATCCACTGAAGAGGAAATTTGGTCTGCCATTAATTCCATAGTTCCTACTAAAACTGCTAGACCTGATGGGTTCTCCTCTAAATTTTATAAGAAGAGCTGGGGCATCATCAAATTTGACGTGATTAAGGCAATAAAAGCTTTCTTTAGTGGACATCAACTCCCTAAGTACTTTTCAGCATCAAACATTGTGTTGATTCCCAAATTAATAGTGAAATCACACTGGAAACACTTTAGACCTATCTCCCTTACCACTGTTTTCAGCAAAATCAACAACAAAATTTTGGTTGAAAGATTAAAGGCCCATCTTCCTAAGCTGATAAGGCCTAACCAAGCTACTTTTGTTGCTGGCAGGAGTGTTACTGATAGTGTACTGCTGGCTTAGGAACTTCTTACTGATATTAATAGGCAGTGCAGAGGTTGCAACTCAATCTATAAATTGGATATCAGGAAGGCCTATGACACTATTGATTGGCATTTCATTTTGGTCATACTCAAGGCCAGAGGCTTTCAATCAATTTTCTTTAGCTCATATCCGGGTGGCTATCTAGCAATGCAAATTCTATCCCTGCCAATGTAAAGGCACATGGCTTTATCACTGCATCTAGGGGCCATAAATAAGGTGACCCCTTGTCACTCACCCTCTTCATTTTGGCCATGGATTAATTTTCCAGAATGTTGGATAGTACACTCTCCTCAATTCCCTCCAATATATATCACCACAAGTCAAACTTGCTTATAACTCCTCTCTTCTATGTAGATGACATTATACTATTTTCTAGATCTACCAAAATTGCTGTAAAATAATTGATGAAGTGTTTGTAAATTTTTCAGTCGTCTACAGGTATGGAATTCAATTCTTCTAAATGTAACCTAATCTTTTGTTGCAGAACTAAGGAGAACTTGAAACAATGGATTCATGATTCCACTAAATTCTTCTATGCCCCCTCTCCTTTCTATTATCTTGGAGTTCCCTTAATCAAAGGGAGAGTTAGGCAGGTACAATTTGATTAAGTAATTTTCAAGGTAGATGACCAACTGAACTGCTAGACAAACTCCTTCCTTTCCATTGGTGGCAAGATTACTTTATTGAGAAGCATCTTAACCACCTTTCCTCAATATATTCTACAAATGTTAGGGATGAAAAAAGCACTCAATTATATTTGGAAAGGAGTTTTAATAGATTTTTGTGGTTTGGCCAGAGAAAGCAACTTCACTGGGCATATTGGCAAAAGTTGGCTAGACCTTTAACTGCTGGAGGCTTGCAGTTTAAAGGACTTCCTCAGATGCAACACATCAATCTTTGTAAATTGTGGATCGAATTCAGACAACGAGACTCCCTTTGGGCTAAATTCTTGAAGGGCAAATACTGTAAGGGAACTCATCCTAACCAGGTTAACAGGAAGTTGGGGGATTCCAAATTATGGGTCAACCTTTTCAAAGTCAGGCAACAAGCTGAAAATCTGTTTTTATTGGATTTGGGTCAGGACGACATAAGTTTCTGGTTTGATAAATGGTGCCCTGAGAAAATGCTACACCCTATTGCTCCCAATTAAAAGTTGTACAATTGGGAAACTGTTCCATGGGCTGACTGTTTATGAAATAAATTCCTCACTCCTTCCATGGCCTTCTTGGGATGGAGACTCTTCCATCATTACATACCTTTTGATGATATTCTGAAGCTTAAAAGGTTAATACGCCCTTCCAGATGTTCCTTATGTCTGCAAGAGGAGGAATCTGAGGGCCACTTATTTTTTCAATGCTCCGATTCTTAAGTTGTTTGGAAGGAGTTCTTCCCTTTATCTGTCCATATAAACATTTCTATTCGTCTGGAATATCTTAAGTCACTGTTGGTCCACCTAGGCTAAGGTCAAATTGGGAATAATTCCCTTTATCTTGGCTTGGTTTTGTGGATGGCCAGAAACTCTGCAAGGGTTGATAATAACTTTATTCCTACTCCTTGGGTAGCACTAAACTGCCAAACCTTCCTTCTCAAATTAATCTCCCTCAAGAATTTCACCAACATCTGCTCTTCAACTTGGCTTGGCACTACTTCTAAATATAAAGTCATTAAAGTGCTTTGGAAAAGACCTCCTCACCCTTTCATTAAGGTTAATACTGATGGGAGCTTCTCTGATCGGGGGGGGGGGGGGGGGNATTTTTTAGCACTTAAAAATTATTTTTAAGCTTTAAAATTCAATATCTTTATTTAGAAAATAAAAAAAAATATTCTAATTGTTCCTAAGTAATTATGAAGCAATTTAGAAAATTTCCATGAGTTTTATTATTTTTGTGATTTTTATGAATTTTTAATTATTTAAATAATTAAAATAGGCCAAAAATTAAGTTTTTATTTTAAATATTATTTTATTTTTATAAAATATCCTAAAAATGGCTAAAAATCAAATTTTTATCTTAAATAACATTTTATTTTTAGAAAATACCCCTTGTTCACAGAGAACTCAAAAAACTAAGATTCATAATTTTTTGAGTTATGTCTTGATTTTTAAAAAATCACTTAAGTGTTAAGAGTGGTATTTATCTTTAAAAATCAATTTAAGTTGTCAAATTAACTCAAAATCATTCAAGTGTTAAAAGTGGTATTTATCTTTAAAAATCAACTTAAGGTGTCAAATGAACTCAAAATATTTTAAAGTGTCAAAAGTGGTATTTATTTTTAAAAATCAACTTAAGTTATCAAATGAACTCAAAATATTTTGAAATTATGATGTCTCCTTTGTATCATAAATCACAGTGGAGATGAAAAATCTAATCATTTAAATGTTTAAATTTTCAGAAATTAATTATCTTACTAATTTAGTGTTTGTAAAAATTAAGGACATTTTAAATGACTTGACCCATGAAATTATTTCCAAAGGTTTCTCTAGTCATGGT
>JXCR01132692.1:9423-30356 GCA_002079205.1 Phalaenopsis hybrid cultivar
TTTTTAAAACTAAATTTTTTAAAACGTCCTTTCGAAGCGGGCAATGGGATTGCAATTCCGATGACCGACAACTTCTTACGGGCAAACCCCACACCAAAAATAGTGCCGACAAAGCTCAAGGAAAGTCCCCAAGGAACTGCTTGACTTTAGGGCTCACCCTAGGTGTTGGTTTGAAGCTGGTTCACTCACTTGAACTCACTGTTCACTCATTTTCACTCCCATTCACTCATAATCCTAAACCGAAACTTGTTGACTTTCATCCCTTGATTCTTTGGGAGACTCATGTAGATGGTCTCCTAAACCCTTTAGCCTTAGGCTGGGGTTTAGCTAGCACCAGTACATAGAGGACCCAAATGGAGATTCCATTGGTCTGTGGCTCAAATCAGGATGGTTGGAACCTTAATTTCACCAATTACCCAAAACCAATTTAGACTCTTCAATTGACGTCAATTTGATCCCAATTTGCCCTAATTTGAATCCTAAACTCTTCATAACAATCCTACACATCAAATTAGACCTTTAATTGGATTTGGTCAAGCCTCAAGCTTACTCAATTTCAACCCACATTCAAAACCCCCAAATTTTCCCCAAATTGGCTATGTCCCCAAATGTCATCCAATTGAATGCCCAAACCAAAAAGTTGACACCCAATTGATGTTGAGAACTCTTCACACATTCCTATAGACCATTTGCAATCATCAATTTGGACCTAACCCATCTTTAGCCCAACCTAAATTGAAGTCTAACCCAACACCCCCAAAATGACTAAATGCCCTGAAATCCCTCTAATTGAACTTATAAATCAACTCAAAATCACTTCAAATCTTTTCAAAAGCTCTCATGACAACCATCTACACCATCCTGATCGATTGAACCAGAACCAAAATTTTGATGAAAATCGAGTTTGATGTGTTTTTTGACCCGGTTGTCGACAAGGTTGCCAAAACGATCTCGGATGACAAAATGTGCCGATGCATCCGGAACGTCAATTTTGCTTAAGGGAGATGTTGATTTCAAGATAATGGCATGTCTGTGAGAAAATGCAAAAAATGAAGCATATTATAATAATAATAATAATAATATTATTATTATTATAAAAAAAAATATAAATTCGTTTCCCTTTCTCCCTAAAATCAAAATCCCTAAGTCTATTACTCGCTCAATCTGCCTCTTCCCCTCTCTCGTTTGTGACTGAGCCCTCACCTCTTCTCCCTCTCCCATTCACAACCGAGCCAGCTGAGAGTCCCTTGAGCTGCATGCATGACCCATTCCTTGCTGTGTTCCTTATCTCCTTTCCCTTATTAGTCGTAGTCCCTCGAGCCGCAGCCCCCATCCATCCCATTCATGATCTCTTATTGCCTAGTCCTCTCTGTGGAATTTGTCACCATTTTCCTACGTGCCATGACTTCAGTTCACCATGGGTAGGTTTTGGTGGACTTCCTTTTCCTTTCTTGGCTATAAGAACCCCATTTGGGGGGAGGTTAAAAGTTGGCCCAAAATTTGAGAGAAGGGGGAGGTTCTCCCAAAATTTGGTGGCTTGCTTGAATTTTTTGTTTGGTTGCTCAGTGTTCCTGCTTGGTAGTTTGATATTCTTTGTTTGATTGCATATTTGGCTACCAAGGTACTAAGTTCTTGTTGGTTTGTGATACTTTGGCTTGTCTATGTGCTACTCTTTATGATTTTCTGAAATACATACTAAATTTTTTTAAAGGCATCATCAGACATTCGGTTGTTGTTCATACACTCTCTATATTAAAAAGAGATGTCTGAGGATATTAAAAATTTGAAGCACTTTTGATATTTGCATCTTGCTGTAAATCTCACTCGGATGCCAAAGATCATTAAGCAGTCTTTTTCATTTGCATTTCATAATTTGTAAAAATGTGGCTTTGGAATCGAGGGCTATATTAAAGACAACTTTGGGAGAAATTCCATATCTTTCTTCTTTAATCTATTAGCCTCATCTTGGTGGTTTAAAACATACATCTTTACAAAGTACAAGAGCCTGAATGGGTTACTCGTGTTCCATTAAATCCTAAATGCGTGGTCCATTTGCTAAATCTGATGGCTTTTATTTGGAAATTTTGGAGAGTCTCAAAACTTTACATTTGCAAAAATTTGAAATATTTCACGTTCTATTTGTAAAGTTTGTAGAAATGCGCTACTTTATTTATTCTTTTTATAAAATTTTGTGGGATTGTTATCTTATTTACAAAGGGTGGAAGCTTTGATGCTTATGTTTTGCAAAATTTGAAATTATTTGATGGGCCAAATTAGCTTCAGTTTTGACCTTGATGTTGTTTTAAATACTACTTTGGGGTTTGGTTTGGAGCTTATTTTGGTGGCTCGATTTGACCTTGTGGTGGCTTCAATTTTGCTTAATAAATGGCTTGGTTTTTTGGCTTGGATGGGTCCTACTTTTGGTGAGATATGTGGCTTGGTTTTGGCCTTATAGTGGCCCAAATTTGGCCTCGTGATGGCTTTGGTTCTACCTTACAATGGGCTGAGTTCTATGCCTTGACACGGCCCCTGCTTTGGCTTATGATGTGGTTCAGCTTGAAGTTTGATTGGGCCCTATTTTAATGTGATATGTGCCTAGCTTGGGGCTTGGTTTTTTGGCTTTGTATTGCAACCCCTGCCCGTGAACCTTCTTGCATGTTTGCTTGGGTTTGGTGGCTTCCCTTTAGTTCCCTTGCACGTGAGCTTTGTTTGGTGGCTCCCTTTTGCTGCCCTTGGTCGTGAGCCTCCTTGTCTGTGTTATTTAGTTCTTGTGCACTTGTTGATTGGTCCCTCCATGTTACCCTGGCCGTGAGCACCTAGATAGGTCCCTTGATTATGTTAGGTTCGTATTGACATCGGTGACTTGTAGTTCAAGGTGAATTGATGTTCATAAATTGAAATATTTTAATTTTAGTTGTTTGGAAAAATTTGAATGCCCAGTTTGAGGAATGACCTACGATGTGTTTGGAAATGTTTTGCGGCCCATTTCTGCGAGTCGAGTTGATTGCGATATAAAAAAGAAAAGAGAAAGATCATTTGATATTTGAAAAATTCAGGCATAGCTTGGGGGTTCCTAAATCATGTTTTTTGGAGATGTTTCATGGCTAGCTTTGGGGAGTGTGCTCCACCTCTTCACCTATTCAAGAAATCCCGTCGGTTGAGTGTTTTTAGACTAATCCTCCTACCATTTTAGATATTCTTTTCTAAATTGATTTTGGAGGTGTGTTAGTTTTCTTTCTTTTTCATTTCTTGCTTTTTAGTTTGTTTTCCTTGCTATTTGGTTCGGGTTTTAGGTGCTTATGTCTGATACATAAGTGCGCATATATAACCTTTTGTTATTTATAAAACCATCAAGCAAGGTCGCAAGTCGGTCGGTTTTGTTTTTAAGCTTAGGGTGGTGATGACAAAGGGATATCGGTGGTAAAGCAGAATTATGTTTCATCCTACGACATCAGGACCCAATCCAAGGACCCGATGAACTGTAGGATGATAATATCATTCACCAAAATAAGACTAGCGGAGGACCCGTACCTTCTTAGGTTGTTGGCGGTCCTACACATGATGGCGTGATCGTCTCGTGGACAATCATAATTTTCAAAACTGATAAGAACATACATGATTAGAACATACACAAATTTTATAAAAGTATTTCAACTAAAAAATTGATAGAACTTTCTTTTGTATGCCTGAAATTTGCGTGCTTGCTAAAACATAAATTTTAAATGTATTGTAACTCGGTTGTCCACTTGTCGATTAACGGTATCGGGCTAAGAAGCACTCTCCTAAGTTAGGTTTAATACGACACCCTTCTAGTTGAGTGGTGGGCTCTATACATTTGGGTGACCGATAGTAGCCTTCGACGTCTTTTAAGTAAAAATATAGAGTATCTGAGCCTAGCCCTGACCCGAGTGATTATGGTGTCTCTCTTCAAATTTTTCATGTGATTTTATAGGATGTTTTGACAAAGCACTCGTGCTCTTTTTATGGGATCTTCCAGTGTTTTCGATGACCTTGTTTGAGTTGTCATTTACTGCTTTTTCTCAAGTTTTCCATCTTGGGTAATTTGCCGCTTTTTCTCAATTTTTCCAGGTGGTGTTTCTTTTGTTGCTTACTTTCGCTTATAGTGGGCATGCTAGTTAGTTTCTCTTAAACTTTCTCACAATATTTATAACTGTTAGATCAATCGCTCTTAAAGGAGCAGTAAACCTCCCAGGTATATGATCCCAACTTAATGCTTATGCACAGTATAACAATAGTTTTGATGGTATTTTTCTCTTATATTTCCTTATTTTGCAACAAAACCAAAAACTTGATCCTGAAGAAAAATAAGAATTTAACTTTTTAATTTATATATATTTATATTGGATACTACTTGCAAATATACATATCATTATCAAGTAATATAGGACTTTTTGATTAAGACCTAAATATCGAACCCACAAGGAAGATTATGCAATATGTATTTTTTAGAAAGTTTTCCTATTTTTAAAAAGGTAATTACTTAAACAAAAAATGATTTTTGCAGGAATTTAAAATTTAAATATTTTTGGTATTTTCGATATTTTAACCAAACGGTAACAAATTAAAAAGATAAGTAAAGTTTTTATAGAAGATCTTTCTTCTTATCATGAATCAATAATAAGTATAAGAATTCTGTTATGGAAGTACGCAAACTGTGTTGTGTCAAATAAGAACAATAATACTCTTTACCCTTACTAGAGATGCTATAAAGAACATTGGCTAATTTAAAGTTTGAATAGTTTTGAAGATCGGCTAGGCAGAGAAGATACGAGTTGTCACTCTAGAGTTCCCTTAATTCCCTCCACCTGGGGGCTAACATCTCGAGCCTAGGCAGGGAAGATACCAGCTCTCACTCTAGAGTTCCCTCGATTCCCTCCACCCGGGGGCTAGCATCGCTAGGCAGGGAAGATACTAGCTCTCACTCTAGAGTTCCCTCGATTCTCTCCACCTCAAGGCTAATAGGTAGGGAAGATACCATCTCTCACTCTAGAGTTCCATTAATTCCCTCCACCTGGGGGCTAACATCTCGTATCATAACCTAGCAGGAAAGATTCTAGCTCTCACTCTAGAGTTCCCTTGATTCCCCCCACCTGGGGGCTAATATTCTCGCATCAGAACCTAAAACAGTAAACCAAGTTAGGAGCTTTAACCTATCACTTTAAAGTCCTCTAACTCTACACCTATCAACGAATATTTCCCTATTTATTTGCACCCAATCATATGAACTATATTCTCATTCATACAACCTCATTTGATTCTTTCCAATTATTGACTGAGACAATACCAGCCCGGTTCGAACATGTTCTCACAACAAATTTTAACATCTGGATTGGCAAAATCAAGAAGTAAATGAAGTGCATGGATTTAAATCATCACAACTTTTTCCATCATTAAAGATCAATACTCTCCGCAACTTCCATCCAAAACTTAATTACTTATCATTTTAAGAAGAAAGATAATGAAATATACTCAGAATCTATGGAGAAAACAAAACCACACTTTAGTTTAAAAGAAGAAATCATTGTCAATCAACAATAAGTCTCAATTAAAACCAAAAGTAGTCTAAAATAAAAGATAAAACTTATCTCAAATAACGAAGTCACAATTAAAACCAAAAGTAGTTTAAAAAAAAAGATAAAAACTTATCTCAAATCCTCCACCAAACAGAATCTATGGAGAAAACAAAACCACACTTTAGTTTAAAAGAAGAAATCATTGTCAAACCAACACTTGGAGAAAACAAAACCACACTTTAGTTTAAAAGTAGAAATCATTGTCAAACCAACAAGAAGTAAAAACAAAACCACACTTTAGTTTAAAAGTAGAAATCATTGTCAAACCAACAAGAAGTCTCAAAACCAAAAGTAGTCTAAAACAAAAAGATAAAAACTTATCTCAAGTCCTCCACCAAACTCTTGAAGTTCCATTGAACCTCTTCTCTTTTACAATCATCAACAATAAGTCTCAATTAAAACCAAAAGTAGTCTAAAATAAAAGATAAAACTTATCTCAAATAACGAAGTCACAATTAAAACCAAAAGTAGTTTAAAAAAAAAGATAAAAACTTATCTCAAATCCTCCACCAAACAGAATCTATGGAGAAAACAAAACCACACTTTAGTTTAAAAGAAGAAATCATTGTCAAACCAACACTTGGAGAAAACAAAACCACACTTTAGTTTAAAAGTAGAAATCATTGTCAAACCAACAAGAAGTAAAAACAAAACCACACTTTAGTTTAAAAGTAGAAATCATTGTCAAACCAACAAGAAGTCTCAAAACCAAAGGTAGTCTAAAACAAAGAGTTTAAAACTTATCTCAAGTCCTACACCGAACTCTTGAAGTTTCTTTGAATCTCTTCTCTTTTACAATCACTCAAAAAAATTATAATAAAAAGGATAAAGTAAATAAAGTGGTTCCTGAAAATCTCTCCGAACTAACTTCTCAAAGAGGAACTTTCAAAACTTGCCAATATTTTCAGGACTCTTTTCTAAGTCCTCTCTTCTTTCCTTTATAGTTTTCAAAGAGCTGCCTTGGTATCTCATCAAAATGTTTCTTGATTTGATGTATTTGCCTAAGAGACGCATCCTTTCATGATAATTTTCATCCATGGTGGTTACAACCACCTATTTAGCTAATGGGTGCCTCAAAAACCTCTTTGAAATTTATGAAAACCACTTTTACTCATCTAGTAACTACCACTGGCGCGTAAGCGCGGGTCTCGACGCTTAGGCGCGACTTTCTCTATTTAACCAGCGCGTAAACGACGAATCTAGCGCTTAGGCGCCAAAACTCTTTAGCACAATTTTTCACCTTTTTGCTCCAAATTTGATCCTTTTTCACTCATTTAAGCATTTTTTTCATTTTTACTTGTATTTGCAAAAAAAAAACATAAATATATCTTCCATTAAAGTGCAATACCTCAAAAATAGGTATGAAGATGTGTCTAAAAACATTATATTTTAGGTGTGTCAAAATCCCCAAATTTAAAATGTTACTTGTCTTCAAGTGTCACTTCAATCTTTAAAAATCAAATATGTATGATATGTATATGAGTTTCTTTAGGAGTTACTAATTTAGATTTAGAAATATAGTAGTCTAATTTAGAAAAAATTAATTAGAAAATGAGACCAACTTAAAGTTTGAAAATTTTTAATGTTAAGAACTGCGAAAATATGAGTTCCAATCTAAATCTGAAATATTGTAAGTTCTCAAAATTTAGATTTTAGTTCTTTTATTTTCTCTACTTAAAAATATTTATTAAAAATAATTTTACTTACTATATTATATTTATAAGCTTAAGATATTATCAAGTTTTATACTTTCAAAAGATCAAATGTAGAACCAATTTTTGATTAGGTACTAATTCTCAAGCTTCTCCTCCCTTACATTTCTTTTCTTTTCTTTTTCTTTTTCTTTTTTCTTCTTCTTTTTTTTTTCTTTTTCAGGCAAGGATTAATATATCTGGATAGGCCTTTAATGATTTTAAATTCCACTTCTCCTTTCCTAAAGTAAGGTCTTGATATAAAACTTTTACTTATAAATCTAATAATAGTTTTGAAAATCATTTTGATAAAAGAAATTTAAGTATTAAAAATAAAAGTCTAAATTTTCTAAATTTCTTAAAAATACAATTTTCTTACTAAAGACAGTCACTTATATTAATCATTTTCTATAATAAAAATTTTTAACTTAAAGTTTTCTTCATTACTTAAAATTTTAATTAAATTTTCTTACTTATTTCTAAAATCAAATTTTACATCCCTAATATAAATTCATATACATAATCAATTTTTTCTCTTAAAATTCAAATTCATTTGTAGTTCATTTGAGAACAAATAAAATTCAAGTTTTGAAAATATTTTTCATCCCTCCCCCAAACATAACTTTTTTTAACAGATTAAACAGTTTAGCATCAGATAAATATATAGGCAAGAATGAAAATTGAAATAACATGCTAACAAGATTTTTTACATTCTAATTATATAAGTATAAAACTAAAGACAGGAGTAAAATTAATTTTGATCAAATTTTTTAACATTTTATTTTAGTTTAACTTGTAGAAATTCAATAGACTTCTAAGCTAGTTTAGCAAACAACACACTAACATCATATTAGAAGAATATAGGGTAGTAGTTTCTGAATTTTAAAATTAAGATCTAAGTTAGCAAGATTTTTAACTTTAAAAAAAAAAGACATGGAATTAAGTTAACTTGTTAACTAACCAATCCACAGTACTAAAAACAAAAATAATTACTACCCTAAAATTTAAAAAAAGGCATATATCTAACACAACAATCACAACAATAATAGAATATAAAAATTCAAAACACAACATAAAATGTACTCCACAACATCACATAACTGCATTTGTAGCAGTCCTACATCACAGAGTCCATAAAAAAACACAAACATAACAATAAATCAAACCAAATCAATTCCAACACATCATCTATCATCTCTACTCCTCTCCACTCTCAGAATCGCCACTATACCATTTTTCTTTAGGCTCATAGTCAGGCTAATGAGGATATTGAGGAAATACTACTTCTGGTTCACCTCTAATCAGGCTCTCCAGAGCTGGGTATAATTTCTCCTCAAAGTCATTCTTTCTCCTATTACACCTATTTGTATGCTCAGCCAATTATTCTATATTTTAAACTTTATCAACGGTACAGTGGATACGAGTCATCATCTTCTGTAATAACTACTCTTGAGTCTCAGTTGACTCACCTTGAGATGTAGAAGCATGTGAAGCAGATGGTCTTGATGAAGAAGCAATAGAGGTAGATGCAGCAGACATCTCTAATTCATAGCTCTTGGAAAATCCTCCTCTCCAGCCAAAAATCAAATGCTCCAAATAAGTCTTCACATTACTTTCATAGTGGGCTTCAGAGGCAACAAAAATTCCTCTCAACTATCATACTTTACTCGAGCCTGCTTGCATAAAGAAAATATTAAGGAAGCAAATCCCATACATGCAGTAGTAGTAGCAGCAGCTGAACTGATGATAGTGTGATAGATCAAAGCCCTTATGGTTATGGGATTTCCCTCCTGAATACAATAATTAAACGTCGCTCTCTCTCTGGTTAGTTCACTGAGATGATTTGTAGGAAGTAGACAAGCAGATATAAAATAGTGTTAAACTTTTAATGGAGCACACAACTTTGACGTTAGAAAATTTACTCTCCTCTCATTTGTAATCTTCCAAAGTCCTCTTTCAATAGTCAAATAAGATATGATATTGTCCAATTCTGCTTTCATAGGACTATAATTTGCAAAAAAACACAAATTCTCCGGTGGTAAATGGTAAGACAAGTTGATTACCTCTAGTGTAAAAGGTACCAACTTCCCTCGAACCATAACTCGATCATCCTCAGCCTCTGGGAGATTTACATAAAACTCCCTTACAACAGAAATTATAGCGACAGCAGTGAAACAACAGAACTGTTCCAATTGTGTTGACCTCACTTTTGGTTGTCTAGAAAACTTCTTTAGTAGCCTAGGTCTAGCCATAGAACTTTCCTATTGACTAATCTTAGAAAACTAGANGCATCGGACTTAGAATCTTTTGCAGGGAGACATCCTTTTGATCCATGTTGCTGCACCAATCCAGCGACATTAGGTTTCCGGAACTTCTCCNTGACAGTATGATGATAATGTGATGAATGTCATCAAAGATTTTCTATCTGCACCAATATATCAGCAGGTAATATTTAATTTTGATTGGAGCAGAGAGGGAAAATATTTATATATGATTTGTCATTATTTAAAATTTTTAATTGCATTCGGCAATGTCAATATATCAGCAGGATTCGTAAGCTTTTTCTAAATAAATACATAGATGCATCTTATTCTCTCTGTACTTCTCCATCAAACTTCTCAATAAATGTATAGCTTCCATAACATACCTGCCCGACATAAATCCGAACTGATTATGAGAAATATTTGTAAAATGTCTTAACCTATGTTAAATTACCCTCTCCCATAATTTTAAATTATGACACATTAACTTAATTCCTCTATAGTTTGCACACTCTTGTGCATCTTTTTTATTCTTAAAAATGAGGACCAAATACTCTTCATCTATTCCTCAGGCAATATTTTAGTTTCTAAAATAGTAATAAAGAGTTTAATAAGTCAAAAAACTCCCAAATCTTCTAAATATTTTTACAGTTCAATTGGGATATTATCGAATACTACTGATTTTCCACCCTTGGTTTCTTTTAAAGCATGACCAACTTCTATTTTACTAATGTGATGGTAAAAATAAAATATTTTATTATTACTAACATCATTAAGATCACTGAGATTGATCTCAAGCTTCATTGAAAAGTTTATCAGAATAACTTACCCACCTATTTTGAATATCTTCATTTAAGAAAAGAACTTTTAATTTTTATCTATAATACACTTTACTAGAATTAACTCTTTACTTTTATTTTCTTTTTGTTTTATTTATAAAAATAATTTTATTTGTCTTTTTAACTGACCTTACTTAATTCTATAATAATGATTCATAATATTATTTATCTTACAACTCTTTATCAATCTTTCTAAAAAAGGAGGGCACAACAAGTAGTGCTATGAATTTAACTCGTAGATCATTAAATTTTGGCTCGGGTCAAGACAAGATTAAAAAACACGAGCCGAGCTATGAGCCACAACCTTGGATCGAATTTTTTCCAAGTTGAGCACGAGTCATACATGAATCAACTCGAAATGACACGAGATTAGCTCATAGTATTTTTATTTGTAAAAAACGTATATATAATGTTAAGTAGAATTGAATATAACAAATCAGAAGTCAATTTAGAGTCAATTTTGAGATGGAACAGATCCAGGAATTCAATTTGAGCGATTTAGTTTCAATTTTGAGCCAGATTGAGCCGTTTCTGAGTTGAAATGAATCCAAATAATTCAATTTGAGACAACTCATTTTGATTTCCATCTAAGCAGGATCAAAATCGAATATAACGAGCCACGAGTCAATTTCAAGCTGAACTATACCCATGCACGTCAATTTTGAGCCAACGTCAGCCCGGCTCAAAATCATATTGTTAACTCCCTACCAACAAATAAATAGCTATGTACTCATACTATCCACAACAAAACCTAATAATTTCTCCCAAAACCAAGCCTTTCCTCATTAATGAAAGATGGCCAAAACAATAATAAAATTACACAAATAATAATAAATACCCTTACCAGACAACAGATTATTCACAACAAGCTTTTACCTCCATAGTAAACCCACACACAATGGCATCCACTCAAAATATAATTCTTTAGACATTCTGCAAGTCTGAAAACCTAACCATGTTTAGCCACAAATGTGAATCCACTCCCACAGTAAACTCTAAGCAGAACATTGGAATCTGATCCCTTCCATCCTATTTCAACTCTTTGAGGAGAGATTTGATCATCTGTGTTTCCTACGCCCAGCTGACCATGTTCACCCCAGCCCCAAGTCATTATCCTTCCTTTATCTGTAAACAAAGTTGCAGAAACCAAATGAAATTAGGGGCAATTGAATATTTACCACCCAATTCCAATGTATTTACATATCTATCCAACTATATTTTATTTTTACCAGTTCTAACACCCAAATCTTTCATATCACATAAACAATAACACCATTTTAACTTTTAGAAATTGGAATACAAAGGAATTGAGTGGTTTTGTATGTAAATCTTCCATGAAATTGTTGTTACCTGTTACCATAGCAGAATGCTCAGCACCTGCTGCAATGCCAACGACACTTTCATCGACGAGGCATGTTATCCTTTGTAAAGCATCTGGTAGGGGCAGTGAGAGTCGTCAAATGAGAACTTATATGATTGAAAATAGTTAAGGATACAGTAAAAAAACTGATACAGTAATACATTATTTAGTTTAAGAAACTTGAGAAACTTGAGTTGCTAGAAATACATTTAGGATTTGTTTGGGATCACTTATTATTTATTTATTTATTTTGTTTTGATTTCAAAAACATATTTGTTTAGTACATTGTGTGGGCTCTTTTAACAATATTATAACATATCAAATATATTTTATTTCACCTAAAAACATAAACAAAAATAAATAAAAATAAATAAATAAAACAAAATCAAAAGTGATCCCAAACAACCCCTTAATAATATTATCATCCTCTTGGTTCTAATAAGGCTTGACTTCCCAAACGTAAACAGCTTTAAGAGTGTTATTATCAGAAATATATGGATTAGGTTCTACTTTAGAACTAATCCCAGTTCTTACTTTGTTTTGTGGTCAACTTGATTTTTTGCAGCTTTATATTGCATTGCCAATGTTCCAATTGACTAAGGGTCCGTTTGGGACATTTTATTTGATGCGGTGGTGTTTTGAAAATGCACCTGACCTGTTTGGATAAACTGCGTTTTGGCAGCTTATGCATTTTCAAAACACTGAAAATTGTGTTTTCACACCGCACCTATCAGGTGCGATGACAGCTTTCTGGCAGTGGTCTGACTTTTCCAAAAAAAATAAAAATTTGTAATAGCCACCGCACCTAACTTATCAACAAATTATTTTTAATCAGCTTATCAACAGATTATTCAATAAGCTGCAACTGCTCGCTCCCAAACAGACCCTAAACCTAATCATTTATTGGATAAAGATTTGAATATTTGTTAGGATTGGATAATATTAATTTTGCATTTAAATATTTGGTCTTATTCTCTTAACTCTATTCATAATATGTGATTGAATTATAAATAATTGATAATTGGATAAAAAGTTTTACTTTTAGCCAAGTAAGAGCTCATTAGATTCAGGTTATTTGTAAAAAAAAATTTAAATTATGTACACTTGAGTTATTCATTTTTCCCCTTCCATTTGGTAAGAAGTCTGTCACAAATGTGCATGTTAAATTCGCTAAAATGGCTAAGATATGCAGAGGTTAAACTTTTGAATTATTGTTGACTGAGAAGAATTAGAACTATAGAAATGGGGCCTCCAATTAAATTAACTTGACAACAGTGACATACCAATAGCCTTTCTCATTAATTATTGGATCACTTTAAGCAGGAGGAACGATTAGAGGTGTACCCTTTTTATCGTTAGTAAGATTTAGTAAATTCGTTAAATCTATCCAACTAAATCCATCTTTATGCTAAATCGAAGGAAAAAAATGGGATCCTAAATCCAAAAAATTCATAAATCCGCAAAAATTTTTTATTTTAGTGTTTGGCTCGATTTAATAAACCCGATAATAAATTGTATTAAAAGGCGCTAGCAAACACCCCATTAAGGATTGGAACTAAAAAAAAAAGTAAATGGTCAAAATAGCCCCTTGATTGTTTACATAGGATCATTTTAGAGTGTGAGAGACTATAAAAATGTCAAATTAGTTCCCAAACTTCTTAAATTGGGATTGAAATAATATTTTGTGGGTACTATTTTAGTCCATATTAAAAGAGTCTAGGTCTAAATTTATACCTATATAGACTTTGATTAAAATGACCCCCTGCGAAGAGTTAAAGAGATAAATTTGACACTTTTCTCTAAAATGCTATAGTTGAGTAGTTAAAATAAAACTTCAAAGCTTTTTGAAACTTACCATCACAAACTGACATATCAGGACAAAGCTTCTCACCACTTGTTTGCTGAACAGAAGTAAGCATCCTACCAAGCATATATACTTGACCATCTGTGGTAATTGATGAATAACTCTAAGAATGACTAAAATTTTAAGATAAATTTACATATTTTGCCCACAATTCTTATGTATTTACATATCTCAAACCTAAACTTCCATATTTACACACATAACACTTTGATACTTTAAGCCTATAGATGAAATGGTGTATTTCATTTTTAAAAAGCGTTAATAGTGCTATTTTTTTAAGTGATGTAAAAGATTCGAGTGTTAAGTGTGTAAATATGAAAGTTCAGTTGTGAGATATGTAGATACATAAGAATTAGGTGGTGTGTATGTAAATACCCCAAATTTTAAAACTAAATATCGAGAAAGAAAGCAACACAGATCCAATAAAAAAAAACCTACCAGAAACCAGTAGAGCATGATTCCATCCGAGAGCAATTTGAGAGAATCTCAACAGTGAAGGCAGAAGTTGAGGCTGGAGGCTATCTGAGCACCCACTGAACCCTCTGCCCCAACTGTACAACTGCCCGTTAGCTGATTCCATAGAAACTATCCTATTATTGCAAGCCTATGCAGTTCTGAACAAACTAACTCGAGAAACAATATTCGACAAATAATGGGTTGTCATAGTGTTGACGTAATGATATGAGTGCCAAAATAGTCCTCTGATTATTTACATAGGTTCATTTTAGTCCCAAAGTCTATAGAAGTGTCAAATTAGTCCACAAACTCCTTAAATTGGACTGAAATAGTCTAGGGAGGCTATTTCAGCTCATAGTAAAAAACATTTGGAATTAAATTGGTACTTTTATAGGCTTTGGGACTAAAACGACCCCTTACAAAATGTTAGAAGGCTATTTTGACACTATTCTCATATTGAAATATGGAAGAATAAAATTTGATATTGATATCTTTAAATAAAGTGAGTTACCGGATAATGCAGCACTATGATCTCCATTGGCGCACACATTAACTATTCTGGAATCCTCAAATCCAGGAATTAAGTGTGGAATGTTAATTAATCTTCTATGTCCAGATGGTCGTGTACCTATTTGGCCATGTCTTGCCGAACCGTATCCATATACAGAATTACCAGATGACTCTGCATTAAAATTCCTAAGGAAATTATTCAAAGAAAGTTACACGTTCAATAGAATCAACGTTCACCATTTAACAATGGCAAACGAGAGAGAGAGAGAGAGAGAGAGAGAGAGAGAGAGAGAGAGAGAGAGAGAGAGAGAGAGAGAGNGAGAGAGAGAGAGGAGAAGAATGGCATACTAAATAAAATATATGGATCAAATTATGATTTGTGAATGCATGAAAAAATTAAATTCCAGTATATAAATAATTAAAATAAGGAATATTTACGTTTTAAATACATATCAATCAATTCTTATGTATTTACATATCTAACACCCAAACTTTAATTTTTACCTATTGGAGAGCACTTCAGATTCATCTAATTTTTTTTCCTGGATTTCAGCTCAATAATTGACATGTCTTAAGAGGCTACGAACACCAATAAGCTTTAACATTTCGAGTGTAACACACCTTACTCAACTACTCCATACATTTTAAGACAAGTTAAGCAGATTTTCCAATGCCCTCTAAACCTCCCATGGTTAAACTTTAAGAATATCAAGGAAATTATGTTCTAAACTTTGAGCAAGGAGCATAATGATCTTTGTAATGTGTCATTTGTTAACTAGAATTATGCAAAAGCTGCAAAAAATTGCATTAGGGAATGTAGATTCTAGCCTGCTTTTAAAAAGCACTCTTATAAAGACTATATATATAGGATTTACAAATCTGACCACAAATAGGTAGTAAAAGGAAAATGATTATAATTATCGCAAAACTATTCACCAAAAGAAAATTGTTTATTTTATACCTGTCACCAAAGCAAGGGAATGACGCATCCCACAAGCCACTTGCACAACATGCTTTGATAAAAAGAAAAGCACTTCATGAGGAAAGCTGTAGGACTTATTATCTCCATTCCCGAGCTGCCCAAATGAACCATCACCGCACATGAACAGACGACCAGTGTCTGAAAAGAAGAAACCACCAAATAAACCAGAATCAACTTCTCAACATTTTGCAAACTTTAATCCTGCGGTAAATTTACACGAAGGGGCTATTTGGTAACAATTTCAGTAAATCATGTAAATCCAAATTTACTAAATTTTGCAACCACCACAATAGTAAATCCAAGATTTAAGACAAAACTGAGAGGAATTGAGAAGAAATTGGATTTATTAAATCCATGATTTAAAATTTGCCATTTTTCTTTCTGAGAGAATCAAGTTAAATCCCACTTAAATTCATTATCAGATAGCCCCGTATTCTGCACTGAGATGAGACAAATTAAAAAAAAAAAAAAAATTAAGCATCAGCTGGCTGACTGATTTTAGCTGCGCTTCAAATTTCAAGTTATGCAGCATTTAAGAAACATTGAAGAACATTGTCCAGAATGATAAAGTGTATAAAAAATTTACTAAAGCCGGTCTGTTTATGCAGAACTGCCTTTTCTACCAAGGTTTTTAGGGGAAATACTCCGTGATATTGCACTAAAAGCTTTCAAGGTATAATTGACTCAGAAATTTGCCACGAGACCATGAGTCAGCACTTTAATACACACATATATTAACAGGAATTATAATGTTTGGCACTACTCTAACTCTAAGGCCCCTTTTCTCAAAAAGATGAAAAAATAAATTAGAAATATCATAAGAAATATATCTCAACTTTCCATCCTATAAGTTAGCCAAAACAAGTTCTTATGAGGCTGCTACATAAGGCAAGTGAGTCAAAATTAAATAGCACTGACACATGAATCTATATTAATTCTACAAAGAAGTTGAAAATATTTAAAATATTTGGAAGCAAACATGTAGAATATCGAAATATCATAAGAAGATATTTCAGTTAAGCTCAAGAGTCTCAGGTTTGTTTATAAGATAACCTGTGACAAATCCAGAGTGATTCCACCCAGCAGAGACATGGCATATAACAAAGCATTCATGAAAATCAACAATTTTTGGCTTTAAATGATTTTTCAGATCTCCATGGCCAAGTTGGCCACGTGTGCCTCTTCCCCATGTCAACGCTCTTCCACAACCTGCAACCATAATGAACAAAAATTTGCATTAAAATTTAGGGAATTTTACATACATGCCACACAATTCCTTTGTATTTACATGTCTAACACATAAATTTTGATATGTACATATTATGCATGAAAAGGTGAGCTTCACCTTTAAAAGGTTAGTAGTAGTGGTATTTTTTATGTGATATTAAATATTAGAGTGCTATGCATGTAAATATGAAAGGTTAGGCGTTAGTTAGATATGTAATTACATAGGAGTTTTGTGGTATGCATGCAAATGGCACTAAAATTTAATAACTCTGTCCACTTGTTATCAATGAAAGCTACCAGCTTGTCCCATGATCACATGGAGGACATAAAAAAAAAAGAAAAACTATGGTAATCATGAGGCCATGTTATGAAAACAACAAAATGAGCAAATTTCATGCAAATCACCTCCTGGATCATTAACAACTTTGAAACCCACTTAACTTCTTTCACAAGACCAACTCAAAGATAAAATAGAATTTCTTTTTATGATGGATTTACTTAACATGTCTACAATTGAACAATTAATTTCCAAACGCTTTGTTATGATAAACTTGGCTTGTCATTCATAGTGATTCAGCGGTACAAAACTTGGGTTGTCGTTGTGGATAAGAAAATTAGTCCACCTTTGAAGAATAATATGACCTTAGCATCTTCATTAAACATGACAAAAGCTTAGTTTAAATGAAATGAAAATTATGAATTAGAGTGTGCCAAAAGGCTGACAGAACAAGAAAGGTAGCATGAAACACTGTAGAGAAGGCTTAAAACTTCTTGAAACATCCAAAAGTACATAAACAACCCACAAGCCACAGATGTTCCAACCATGGAACAAAAGTTCTAATAATGTTTACTAACAAGATTTTCCAACTCGAATCTTCGCTAAAATGGTCAAAACAAGTTTGAAAATGAAAAAAAAAAATTTAACATTTATTATTTGGTTTTACAAATATGATTTCAGTTCATGTAAGTGTTTACCTATTCAAAAAGTTGCTAGGATCATATAGCAAATTATTTTCAAAAACCTCAACTAATTACCCATGCACACATAAATCTGAATTTGAAAAAAAAAGTTGATAAATATATTTTTCTAGTTTTAAAAATATGGTTTTAATTCATGGTAGCATTGGCTCAATCAAATAGTCACCAAGCAAGTGATTAGTTGTAAATAGAACTTGCAGTTGCCTATACTAAAAAGGCTGGAGAGACAAAAATCTAAGCTCCCAAAGATTGATCAAATAGGGTTCATGTTAAAGACCAAGATGAAGTCCTCCTCACTAAGGAATAAGAATCTTGATCCCATCCCTAAAATCATCATTTTATCACATTGTCTTTGTCCTAAGCACTTTTCTTCATATTTCTTCAACATCAATTTTATTTACTCTTTTTATTAGACCACCTATAAGTTTATATGCCAAAACTACAAATCATTTATATCTATCCACCCAACTACCTTGCCTTCAATAATTATTACTCACATAGTCCATTTCATACAATGCCATCGCTCAATTTCCTATTTTGGCCACAAACTTATCTTAAAATTCTCATTTTTACTACACACAAATATTGCCTTAGTAGCTTATATATTTCACAAAACTTTTATTCAGATATCATAGCTAGTTTAATAGCAACATTATAAAACAAGAGTTTTCACTATAATCCCTTACCAACGGTAGTGCCTACAAATTTAAGGTGAAATACAAAAGTGGAAATTACCTTTTAGAACTAGTTTGATAGGCCAAATAGTTTTTCACAAGGAAAAGTGCGGCATCAGAATTATGTAAAGCTATTAAATAATTCAATTACACTGTCAGAATGACTAAACTGATCAGATAAACTCATATAACAAAAAACTTTTGTAATTTTTTTTTTTTAAAAAAATACTTGCATCTCTACTTCTGTAGTCAAAGGCAATTACCACATAAGCAAGTGATTAGCTGATAATTTTGACAATAAGATGGAACCTAAACATTGACGTTTTCATCCAAAGTACTCCAACAATTGTAGTTGAAATTTTTTATATAAATATAGAAGTATTGGACCACTCTCCTGCCCCGGTTTCCAAGTGCAAAAACTGCATTTTTTTTTTATGTTAAGCAATCTATGCATCAATCGAAAACTAAAAAAATATGAGAAAAGAAGCTAGAACAGAAGATTACTAGTTAGAGCGATGGCGTGAGCTCCTCCGCATGCCATCTGAGAGATTCCATGGACCGAGGAGACGCTGCGAAGGGGCTGAGGTACGCACTGGTCCTCAATGGTTCCGGTGGCGAGCTGACCCTCGGAACCCGCTCCCCAGCTCCACAAACTGACTTCCTCTTCTTCTTCTTCGTCCAACCTTTCCTCCTCAGCTTCTATCGGTTTTGATTCCTTAGTTTTCATGCTCGGCCAAACAAAAACCCTAATAAATTCCAAAGTATGAGATGCAAAGGGGTTTTCGCCCGCGGATTAATTAGGCTTGATTTTCAGTTATTTAAATATATAAAAAAATTAAATTCAAAATTCATAATAAACTATATCATTTATTTATTTTAATGGGGAAAATTATTATATTATAATTGTTGATTTGAGGGGCATCATCTTATGGATAGGCTATAAGCCAAACGCTTTTCTAACTAGGACAACGACCTAATGAGTATATATCACAACCAATCATGAGCAACTTTTCATATATTGTATGTATGTGCACATGCTATGTACATATGCCATGTTAGCCCATTAGGGAGGCCTAGGTTAGTCCCTCCAGACTTTGAATCACCCTTAGCTATGATGGTCGTCTTATGGTGAACCTAACACTTGTAAATTAGCAAAAGTATGATTTTCACAGTCTTAACTCATCGGTCACGTCTGGTCAACCAAATTTCTTTGTTTAACCTAAATCAGATGCAAAGATAGTCAAACCAATAAGGAAGTAAAATAAGCTATTTATGAGTTATACTTATGTTTTGGTAGTAGTCCTGTGATAAGTGTGTTAATTATATATTAGAAATGATAAGTTATGATATGGCGCGCTTCAATTTTTTTTCATGAGATTAAGGTTAAATTTAGTATTATGATAAAATTATTGTTCTTAAATGTGATAATAATATAATGATTATTGTCATATAAGCTATTGATAAGGAAGCCATGTTATATGATTAATTTATATTTTAATGTAAGCCTAAACAAGTTGCTACATTTTTTTTAGGTTACTAAATACCGTACCTATGATTTATTCATTGTGGTATTATGTAATACATTACCTATTGCCTAAGGTTCGACGAGGTTAGAATTATTCACTATATATTTGAAATTACAAAGTTGAATTAATCTCTCTAAGTAGAAAAAATGAGAATTTTGTATGATTTATAAAATTCCAACAACAACAATTTAAAAATAATAATCGTGCTTTAATAATCAACAGTTGCTGTTAGTTTTAAACTTTTCTTTAATAGTGTTAACTTCAATCTTAACTTCCTCCCTCTTAATGTTGAAAATTTTGGTCCTATTCATAGAGTTTTGAAATCTATTTTTGATAAATTTAGCCAAAATACAAAAACACTCTATCGAATAGTACGTATCAATTCTCTTAACCATAGATTATTCTTTAGCATTTACATAACATAATGACCTCATAATCAAGTGATCCTAGAGCCGTCAGATTCCTCTCATTGAGACATTCAATTTGACTATAAACTTGTCAAAAGTTAGAAATATTTGACATTTCAATTAATCTTCAAAGCTTCTTATCGTATCAGTGTTTTATCTGAGCTCATTTAGACTCAATTCAAATCAAGTTTAGTGCACTGAGCTTTTATTGTCGAGACGTTCGGTATGAATATTAGATTTTGAAAGATCTTTAATTTAATTTATCTTTTTATCTAACATGCACCAAGTTGTGTGTCAGATTGAAGAAATTTTAGTATACACACACCTACACAAATATATATATAACAAATATATATAAAAATATATATTTGTGTGTGTATTTGTGCCGCTAGCCGTGTGCTGTTGGTAGAGCAACTCTTTGAAGATCGTAAGTCCTCTCAGGCCACGAGTTTGAATCGCCGTCTGGCCAGTTTGCAGGTTGTGCTGGTGGTTCTCGAATAGTTAGGCACATGAGGGTGGTTGGGGGTTCGTATAATAGCCTCTTATATATATATATATATATAT